>JAODVQ020055758.1:0-14385 GCA_025400075.2 Phenganax stokvisi
TCTGTCTGTCTGTCTGTATCTCTGTCTGTCTTTCTTGTAACCTCTCCCCTCTCTCCTTTATGGTCTTTCATCTCATCTCAGCTCTCTCTACTTCTCTGTTCTCACTTGTCTCTTGCCCAGCTCATGGGGTGTTCATCACTTGTGCCTAATGGCCCACAAAGTGCAGATGGCCACCTTAGTGCAATTTGGTGGCCAAGGTTACCATGTAGATGTTTTATGTCTCATGGAGGCTGATCTTCGAACTGAGCATGAGAGTCAGCTCCCTCTGTTCACATGTGACTAGTGGGGGTCCCAGTCACCAGTGCTGGGTCTAATTCACACCTATAGTGCAACAGTGACCACCATCCTTGCTTCATCATAGAGGCTAATCATAAACTCTCTCTCTCCCTCTGGTTGATTTCTCTCTACAGTGCACTGATGAACAAACTTCTTGCTCCGCTGCAAGTAAAACTGGAGGAGTGGAAAAAGACGACCTCAACTCTTGAAAGAGAACACGACAAGGGTGAGTATTTCGAAATTACTTTTCGTTGCCATTCCTTTAATTAGAAAAACCCAAACCTACTCATTTCAAATCTATTAGCATTGCACACTACTAGTAGATATGTGTTGATATTGGCTAATCCTTAGTGTGATGTATGTAGCGGACAAATGTTGACTCAGTTACTAAGCCATTAGCAGTGTATCAGTTTCCAAGGCGGTGGTTTGAGTTGAGAGGTTTGAGATGTTATTGTGAGGTTGCACGCAGCATTCTGTTGTTGTTCCTCAGAGCGCGTGTGTGTATATGCACATCATATAAGGCATGCTATAGATTCAAGCATATAGTATAGTGTGTAGTGTATAGCGTGTCTAGTCAGATGGCGAGGTCTTTGTCGAGGTGTGTATAGTATAGTGAGTGTAGGTGGTATATATACATTAGATACATACTATAATAGTGTGGGTTTTCTATTACACTGAATCTATGTAAGTTGCCACACGGAATTCAATTCTAACCTCGTATCAAGATGTGGCCTGGTAATATACGTTATTCCCCCTTGCCACGTATTGACATAGCCCTATATATGCATAGTTAGTAGTGATGAATTCAGCATTATGTAGATGGTCTCTATTCTATGGAACTATTGACTGCAGTGTCCCAACTAACACATGCTACATACACACACACTTACTACTCCTGTTTATAGCTATTCTCCTCGATGTTTGGGAGGAGAAGGTATAATATACTTTGCTCCGAGGAGGCCCCCCAGGGATTAGCGATAACCAGTTGTTTTTGTGAACTTTTGTCTTCTACATACACATTCTCTACTACAATACATTATATAGACAGCTTCCATTGTACACAGTGAGTGATGTTATATTGGATTTAAAAATTCTTTCAAAATGCAAAACCTCCAAATTTTTGCATATTTTAGACTTTACTTACCAAGCATTTTCCTCATACTGTATTGGTCTGTTTGCTGTACACTTGTCGTTGTCTGCACTACAAATGATCCACTCCACATCCAAGTTTAAGTTTAAATCATTTTTACTCGTGAAGCACTCTACTGTGTAGAGTTTCATGAAAGTTTCTTCCCACGAGTGTATAGTGACCATTATATGGTGTTCCATGTATATAGCTCCCGACACAATAGTAATTATGGGACGACTCCATTTTCACAGCTGGTGGTGCATTAGTAGTTTTAATGCACTTGGAGTAGTGTCTGCCCCCTCTTTTCATCGATAATGTACTAACTCGTACACACAGAGAGAGTGTGTATAACGATATATTATTGTACTGAGGGTCTGTCCATAGTATTACTGGAGGTATATGTCCATAGTATTGTCCCTAGTACTGTAGATGGTTGCCAAATTGATATTTAGCTAGCTGGTGCATACCTGACAGTGTGGTGTATAGAGAACACACCTATATGTATCATGCACAAGATTGAACATTGTATATAATGTGTATACTTAATTGTTGTTTGGGCCTATATATAAAGCACCAAGTGTGTGTGAGTGTGTGTGTTGGATATTTATTTGGAGAAGTGAGGCATGGTTAATGTATTATGAGTGCTGTGAGGAAAGGTTAATGTATTATAAGTGCTGTGTGTTGTGGTTGCATTGTTGGATGATGCTTGAGGTGGTTCTCCTTTAATGTCGGACCTCCCAGGAGTATCGCCTGTTGTAATTGACTCCTAATCTGTTGCTAGGTGCTATGACGGTACATTTTGTTTGCCGGTGTATGTGTGATGTGTGTGTGGTGTGTGGGTGGGTGGGTGTGTGTGACGTGTGTGTTGTTGTACACAGTGTTGGAGTAATTATCATCATCTAGGCCTGTTTGTATGAGGGGAGGTGTTGGTTTGGCTGTGTAACTCGGTTGGCAAAAGGTAGAGCCTTTCTTTCAGTCCCACACTACAAACCTGACCACCAACTTTACTCCTCCTCCTCCTCCTCCCCTTCCTCCTCCTCCTCCTCTTGAGACCATGAAGTCCAGATTCACCTATTATATATACAAGTGCAATAGTGATTAGGCCTAATGGTGGCCCATGCTATGTAGCATTCCAGGTGTTCCATGCCGTATAGAGGCTAACCTTTGAAAAGAGCAAGAGACTGTATAACTGCTGTTCATTCTTGTTTGATCATACTCTCTCCCCTCCCCCTCCTCCTCTCCTGCTCTCTCTCTCTATCTTTTTCTCTCGCACTCTTTCTTTGTCTCTACAGAGCTCCAGCAGTCCATAAAAGACATAAAAGAAGCTGCCAAGAATGCTATGAAAACTGGCAAAAGTCTCGAGTCAAAAATGAAGAAAGGTACATTTAATAATCTAGACTTTCTTGAATTTTGAAAATTCAAATTTTGATTCAATTTGCAGACAGGTCTTCGGACAAGATAGCAGTACTTCATCAGCAGTTGGAACATTATCATCATGTGAGTTTTCTTAATGCCGGGCATGCAGTGTCTTACTCTACTCTTTGTATTTGTGTTTGTGCTAGTATGCTTACTTATTGTCCCATTGGAATATTAGATTTGAGTATTCCTTTTTGTTACTAATTGGCATTCTGTAAGAGTTCAAGGAACAAATTCCTTGATCCACTCTCATCCTCTTCCTCTCCTTTTTTCCTCCTCCTCCTCCTCCTTCTCCAGGAGACAGACAGATATCTGAAGGAGACAGAGGAGAGAGAGAGAAAGAACCTGAATCGTGTTCTGCTGGAAGAGAGGTCTTGGTTCTGTGGCTTTGTCAATGCCTTCACACGTGTCCTGGTAAGAAGACACCTCTACTTGGCATAGTTCGCAATACGACACTGGCACGACTATGCTGAGCAGGAGCGTTGGCCATCCGCAGCATTGCTGATGCTGGGAATAGAAACTTTTCCTATTCAAAGTGTCACAACGCTAATTGACAGCAGCATAGTATTTCTAACATACGTAAGACCTTTCACAATTGCGCTATATACAATCATCTAGCTTTGTATTGTGAACTATATTAGGCTTTAGAGTTTAGACTAAATACTGTATGTAATAGTATATAGGGTGCACTATTTAGTATGCCAAGTAGAGTATTGGTTTTATTGTCATCCAACAATGCTCCAGACAATTTCTCACTATCCCATTGTATGGAGTAGGCATATATTCTCCATACCTTTTCTCAGCATAATGTTTGACTTTCTCTCTTTTGTTGTACTCTTGTGCGGGTCGACCTGTCACCTGTGTCTGCTGGGCCCAACCAAGCCCAGACACTCCTTAGTGCAACGTTGGCTACGGTTTATGTTCCACCTCAGATGTTCTATGTCTCATAATATTATACAAAGCCTTATCATAGAATGTACACACCTATCTCATTCCTCCTTTTCTTTCTGCCAGGATGTAGAGACAGGGATGCTGGTCGATCTGGAGAGGTTGCAGGCAATCTTGAAGGACCTGTCTGCCGAGGTTTCTCATCCGGCCATCCTTCCCG
Organism: Phenganax stokvisi; assembly: GCA_025400075.2. NCBI lineage: Eukaryota > Metazoa > Cnidaria > Anthozoa > Malacalcyonacea > Clavulariidae > Phenganax > Phenganax stokvisi. The sequence continues at coordinate 3,930 of JAODVQ020055758.1, forward strand.
AGACCACCCGAGAGATGCTTGAGGTCCGTTATACATATATATATCTCATTCTGTACATATATCCTATATACTCCAGTGGTACATATTAAAACACTTAAAGTAAAGATAATCTTAGGGAAAGAACATTCTTCAAGGTCTCAGCAGACTACTAATTCCCTCAATGACATTTAAATTGAGAACAACCTCCATACAAAGGACAATTATCAAACCTCTAAAGTCAGGACGACTTCAATATGAAGGACAATTATTAAGTCACGTTTGTAGTATTTTAAGTTTGTATTAAGCCTTTGTTACATTTTCTGTCTCCTCTCTCTCTTTTCCTCTCTCTCTTTCTCTCACTCTCTGACTCTAATAACTTAAGACATGGACAATACCAGCCTCGCCAGCCTCCCTTCACAAGAAGATATCAACGGCTCCCTCAATGATATCTGTCAGTTCGGGTAGTTCGGGAGACTCGGGTAGCGGTGGTCCCGGGGGTTCTTCAGGTCCGGTTATCTCGGGTCCCGTCATGCCGGGCAATACCTATGCAAGTTCCTCTGTCGGAGTTCCAATCCAAACACCACAGCCTCCTACTCCTCCGAATGTTGGAGGTCCTCCTCCTCCTCCTCCACCAGGACCTCCGCCTGGACCTCCAGTTGTTTCTCAACCTCCTCCTCCTCCTGGTCCACCGCCTCCGTCCGGTCCTCCTCCAACTAGTAGACCTGGAGAATTAGCTGGCTTCCCTCCTACTTCATCTGGTAATATCTTCCAGCCTGCCCCACCAGCACTGCCTCCAATGCCAACCTCATCGATGCCGCCTACTTCTGTGCCATCAATGATGATGGGTCCACCTCCGCCTCAACCCCCTGGACCACGTCCTCCTCCTCCTTCCACTGCTCCTCCTCCTTCCTCCTCCTCACAGCCTCCTATTCCACACGCTCAGCTCCCACCTAAGTCGCCACAGAGTCAGCTACGCTCTCAGACTCTCCCGCGCAACATGGCCAGCTATCGGGGAGCCTCTCTCGACTCGGGTCTTGGTCTAATTTCTAATCCTCACTATAATACTAGTAATGTAGGAGGAGGAGGAGGAGGACCTGGTGGGTCTTCGAGTGGATCTCCACACACCTCTAACGGAGACTACATTCAAAACCGCTCTCTCCCTCCAGTCCCACCAGGCGAGGATCCCTACGCTGCTCTGTCTATTTCACGTCCAAATCTTGTGTCCTCGACCTTGCCTCGTTCTCTCGGCTCAATGGACCAAGCCGGCCCATCAGCCTTGCATAATCAGCGACTTTACACTCATACAGAGGAGACAGTGGAGCCTACTTCATCTCTGCAGGAACAGCTTGTGAGTCGACTTCGCGGCCGCTCGCACTCAATAGAATCGCGCAGGGACCACTCAACTCAGGCTCAGGACAATGTCAATGTCTATAGCATGCCCTCCTATAACTCACAACCACAGCAGCCCCAGCAGCAGTTTCCCGTGAGAGCCTCGAACAGTGTGAGTGGAAGACCGGGTGTCAATGGACCGCCACCGGTGTCTTCTAAACCACCTAGAGCTCCGTCACAGGTTGTGGCTCCTCCTGTCGTGGCCAACAAACCATCCAGACCAAGTGAGCTTCTTTATTTGCAGTAGTTATAGCGAAAGTTTCTTCACAATATATCTGCATTGCTACATACATATAAATCAGTTTATGGAGAACTGCTGCATTCAGTTTCACAAAAATGTATTCTGCAGAAGTTTTTTTATATCTCTTTACTTCCTCCCCTAGTCTAACATTCCTTTTTGGATATATTATTTGATCTAAAGCTTCTTTATCTCTGCCTTTGTCATTGTGTGTTTTTTAACTTGGTTGTTTGGATTTAGCCTTATTTTTTTACCTTCTGCAGCTAATGGATATGGAAACCCACCGCCACCGCCGTTTGGCCAGCCGCCGACTTTCCCGCACACCACAAACAGTTATAACCCCTCCTCCTCCTCCTCCTCAGCAGCCCAGTCCTCCTCCCCGGCTGCGGCAGACCTGGATCTTGACCCCGACGACGACAACATGTTTGCTCGGGCACTCAGGGAAAGGAAGCTCCGCAGCGTACAGACAAACGACAGATCAAACCCTCACATCGGGAGATAGAGACTTAAACTCCTAGAGACTCCTGTCTATATATATCATTATAGTATATTGCTGTGTATGAAGCATGCGGAGAACTCATCCTATGTTGGTGTGTGTTTTTGTGTATTATATACAATGTGACAAATTTTTGATGTTTTTGTTGTTTTTTGTGGGTGTGATCTAACAATATAACTTGAGTGTCACTCTCTATCATTATTGCATTGCATTATTGTGTTGTAATTCATATTATTTCTACTTATTGCAGTAGATTTATACTTATTAGACTTAGTGAAATGCGCATGCTCAATTGGAGTTGGCGCGCACTTATTAGAATAAAGAGCTCAGTGGCTAGCTGCAGAGTACGAGATTTACTGTCATGTTCAAGCTGGAACCGGCCAGGTCCCAACTCTGGTTTAGCCGTGGAAATGGGTTAGGTCCTCAGTGGGAAAAGTTGCTGCGGAGAACTACCGATCATCCCTTCAATCATTCGGTAAATTCTGCTGCAATTAGTATACGTTGACGTGTCGTCTCTGGTGTGCCGGCGACACAGGTAGAGGTTTTTGTACCGGGAATGGCTCGTCTTCCGTCGGAGCTTAGCTCAGTGGAAACTCCCACCTACTCTGTTTCCCGGTTCCCGCTCTCCAAGTTTGTGGATCCATCTCTGAGACCAACCCTCTCTTCAGGATGTGTGTGTGGACTCTCTCTCGACTCTCGTGTGGACACTGACTGTGTGTATGCCTTGCTCCCGTCAGGTACGCTTATACTCACTTGTTCATACAGACCTGGCACAAATTTCTCCAAGAAATGTAATAATACAATATAGTGTTAATTTTCTAGAGCAGACCGTGAAATTATTTTGCTTATATGGCATACTTGCTGAAGATAATGAGAAATAAGAGGAGGAATACTTAATACCCAAATGCGGGCATGTAGCACTAAAAGTGACTCAGGATCATTACCATACAACCTAGAGGGGTTACATATACCAATCTAAACCCCTGTATATACAAATCACTTTTCTATAACTAAACCAGCTGCTAATGTAGACCCAAGACTGACTTTATTATAATGTGTTGATGGCATATTATTATACAGGGAAACTTGTACTATCTGTTGACAAGGACACGTATGAAGGATTAGGTCTGGTGGGCAAGCCATCTCGGTACCAGAAACGCCATAAATTCAGTGAGTCAATAGTAATTATTAATCTATGTCACTGTTGAATGTTGTTGCTACTGTTTAGTTGTGGAAGTCAATTTGCTAGCTGAACATTTTCAGCCAGAAAAACTGAACTATGAGCGCGTCAAGTGGTGTCTGCAGGAAAGACTGGAGGAGAGTGTCCAGTTTGTATTTTGTCACTCTGCAGCTGGTAACACAATCTAATTCCCGCTCTTGGTATTATTTGCCAATGTAACCACAACCATTGTCCTGTGCTATTGTGAAGGCCGTGATAGCTCAGTTGGGAGAGCGTCAGACTGAAGATCTGAAGGTCCCCGGTTCAATCCCGGGTCGCGGCATTTTTGAAAATTTTTGATCCATTTTTTCTTCAATTTATAAGGCTAACCGTGAATATACATTTTTCTCTCTCCAGAAGCTGATAAAATAGACAAAGATTTATTTAAAAATTTTCACAAATGTACCATGGATAGAGGTTTTCTCCACAACTTCCATTTGCCTGTAATTGAGTCACGAAATCACGAAGGACGGCCGTCAACATGCTGTGCTGTTGGCGAATTTCACACCTGGCTTGGAGCCGTGTCGTGCGATGTGGCTACAAGTGGGGACATCCCTGCTGATGAATACGTATCAACATACAAGATTCCAGAACCCCATGCCATATGTCAGTATGGAACCCGGGTTCGCTGGAGTGGTATGATTCACTCGGACTGGATCTCCAACCTTCTCCACAGAGCTAGGTTAACTGATAAACAGAGCCTCTTTGTCCATTGGACATACTCACCAAATGTTTCTATAGGTTTGTCCTGGAGAATGACAGGGATGCAGACCTGGTGCCATGGATAGCAGTGAGTGTTTGGGGGTTCGAAGATGCACCAGTTTCGTGGGGTAGCTGTGAGCATGGTTCCTTCATGTGGGGAGACAATCATTATACTGTAGTCCTTTTCCGAGACGGGCACTACTGGACTATGACTTCACTAGGGTCACATGACACTGTCTGTTAAAAGTTTCATTTTACCGTTTTTGTTCAGTTGTTGTGTCACTTAATTCTCTTGCTATTTTATGTTGAATCTCACTGTTTTCGAGTCAGAGTAACTAGTTTTGGGGTAGAACAAAGAGGTATTAGTTGCTAGAGAGTTTGATTTGCCGTGTGCACCGTCACCCTTAGACATAGGCAGAGAAGTCTTTCTTAAGGCGTTCTTCCCGCTTGATGTCTCTGATGCTAGTGTTGGAGAGACTACAGGCAAACGGTATTTGATGGCAGGCTCGGTGGAATGTTTGCTAGAGTCAGTCGAATAATAGACAGCTGCGCTGGTGGTGCCTGAAATTGTAGCCGGCTTTGTGGTACGCGGTCTCTGTGGTTGGTTGTGACGAAGGTGCAAGGAGCTCTGTTGGTGGGAGAGCTCTGGGAGGGGAGACTGCCAGGGGGACCCAAAGTTCTGTGACTTTATACCCGACATTGCTTGCTGTTCTCTTCCATGCGATGTGAGACTGTTGCACCATTGGAGGTGTGCTTCTCCTCCTGCCCTACTGCCTTTTTGTTTTCCCCTCTCGTGATGCTTACGTCTCTTTGGTGGCTGGTAATCGACGTGTGTGTTAGGAAGTCTTCCTAGATTAGGCGTGCTTAGGCTGTAACCAGTGTTTCTGGGGCGAGTTTCCAACACGGGGAAGGCGGCCAGGCTCATAGTTCGAAGTCTGTTTTCAATGACGAGTTGCTCTACTAGAAGCTCCGGCTTGAGCTGCAATGCTAAGAGACGTGACAGCTCGTCTCGGCTCTGCGTCAAAGCGTTGTAAGTCCAGCCACTACTGCCGGCTTCGTGCGGAGCTGAGGGTTCGAGTGTCACCGTCTGGACGTGTTTACGAGGTGGGATAGTATCTGCGACTAGCGGTGTCGTCGCAAAAGGAGCACTTTCTGCTGTATTCTCGTCGATTCTTCCTCTGCTACTGAGCCCGCCTCGGTAGACGTAAGAACACGTCTCGTCTAGCTCTCCACTCATGTATGGCCACTTTCCATCGCATCTATCCTTCGCCAAATTGAGCGATATCGTGCTGGTTACGTTTAACTGCTTGGTGGTGGCTACTGACCTTCGCCTCCTGTTGATCGGCTTTCTAGTGTCGTAAACGGCTGAAGGTCGCACTGGTTTCCATCCGCAGCACATGTCATCTCCGCGATCGCTGACCACCTCGATATACGAGGCACTCCATAGCTTCCTATCCTCCAATATCAGCTGCTGGACGTTGTCTTTCTGTGTGTTTCTCACTATAGGCTCGTCCATTTTGTGTGTGTGTTTAGACTAGCCCCTCCTCCTTTTTTGCAAAATAGTAATTAGTATTACGTAATTGAAAATTATTTAGGGGGAGGGGCTTGAGGTAGACAAGATGGCGTCGTTGGAGAAGAAGGTAATATGTCCGTCCCCTGAAGACCTCGAGTACGTAGGACCAGTTCGGTGCCCTGTGGAAGGATGTGGAAAACAGCTTCCGAGTTCTGCCTGTCTCCGCATGCACGTACTTCGTCGCCATCACGGTACTAAACTGGATAGAGTCCACGAAACCGACAGCGAGGAAGGTATTACCGTCTTTTACTGTCCCGTCAGTGGCTGTAACAGGAGCAAAGGTGGCGGCGATCCTTTTCCTAGACTCGGCCAGCTCAAACAGGTACAATACAAACAAACATGTTATTTATCTCTCTCACCACATTCACTAACTCTCTGTTGCAGCACTATCAAACGATGCACGGGGAGAAGAAACACACCTGCACTCATTGTGGGAAAAAGTTTGCTCTCAGAGATGCGTGCAACCGACACGAACACGAATGCCAGCAGACGATAGTCTGTGTAACCTGCGGACTGGATTTCAGAAGCCGAAATGCTCTCTACCAACATGCCAAACGAAAAGGACACAGTCTTCCTGATAAGAGAAGTAAAATGACAAAGCCGAAAACTCAGAAAAATTCAAGTTTAACAAATGTCGTATTTGTGCCCGTCCCGACATGTTTAAAACTTGTTTTACCCGTTCCTAAGAGAACTAAGGTGGTTTCCAGCTCCACCCAGACAGATGATGGAGATTCTTCTCCTGACACTTCACCTGGGAGAATGTCTGAGCTCCAGTCATCAAGTAGCCAGACTACCCTCTCTCTCCTTCCCGCTTACAGCCACACCCAGCTACTCTGCTCACCTTCTGAACTGCTCACCCTCAGAACCCACACCACCTCACCTCCTCTTTCTTCTTCTCCTCTTTGTCGTCCTCCTCTAGAGATGACGACTCCTCAAGAGCTGACAACTCCATCGGTGGTGTCAACTCAGACAGATGTGGCAGAGCTTTGCGACTTTGGGACTCAGACTGCTCAGTTTGAGCCCGCTACATCTCTCCTGATTCATTCTCGCGAGACTGTCACTCAACCCCACTGCTCCTCCACCATGTCCTATGTAGAATCCTCAACTTCACTGGATCTTGTGGAATTTGGCACACAGACGCTGTCGTCATCCGAAACATACAGAATTGGAGAATCTGATACGGTTGATTTTGGGACACAAACCATCGGGATGACCGATTTGGATGACTCTCTGTTCTCCAGGAATCTCCTACCTCCACAGTGTCTTGACTTCGGTACTCAGACCATAGACTATCCCTATATTGATACACCAGTATCAGCTCATAGTGTTTCAATCTGTCCAGCTACCACTGTCACCTCTGATACCAGGGACCAGGGTTCACAAACCCACCTTAACCAGTAGATATCATATCACTCACTAAATTCTGCTCAATAACGCTATTTATATGAATATAAATAATATTGCTTTGAACCTGACTGTGTTATAATGAGCTAGTGGCCAGCTAAGGTTGGTATATAATGAGTCATACATTGCTCTTTAATTAGAATGTACTTCCCATAAAGACTATATTGAAGTAGTACAAAACTTTGAACAGTAGTGAAAGTGTACAATAGATTTGAACCTGGCTACATATTATTAATTTACACTAGCAGTGAACTAGGCTGGTAGCGTGTCCTTTGTGCCACCTTCAGATCTACTACTGTCTCTTTTAGACTCCTCCTCCATATCTTTCAGACCTTCTGGCAATTCTGTGTCTTCGTCGAGGCTTCCCGTTCCCCTTACAAACTCTTCGTAAGTAGATTTCTCAGGGAAGGGTCTTTTACCGAGCAGTTCGATCATGTCTTCTCGGTGAAGAACCTCTTGCTCTAGCAATCTTTCAGCCACCTATATATGAAATGTGTATTATACATATCTACTACATACAGTGGAACCTCCAGATGGCCATGCTTTGGACACAATAGTTTTGTCCATTGTATAGAGATTGACCATATATCATAGTTGATATCATTATATAACTCCATTAGCAAACATTACATCATAGAGAGATTGTGTCTATTTTTGAGGCTGAATTATTTACAGTGCAAGCAATAGAGAGGTTGTCCCTATCACTGAGTGTCCTTTTCAGAGAGGTTCCACTGTATAGTGTGCTTTATAGGAGGTTCCACTGTATAGCATCCTTTATCGGAGGTTCTACTGTATAGCGTCCTTTATCGGAGGTTCTACTGTATAAATAATCAATTAAACCTTAGCAACATCATCTCTATGTTTCTCTATGAGCTGGATTGTAGTCTGATAAGCACGGTCGATGAGTTCACGGACTTGTTCGTCTATCAACTGTGCAGTTGCCTCACTGTACGGCTTCTCAAACACAGTGTCACCTTCTTGTGGGAGGTCAAAGGACACCTGCCCAACTTTCGGATTCATACCAAATTTAGCAATCTGTGAACAGTGGCAAATTAACAAATAAATAATACCACATCTCTAGACACAAGAGAATGTATCAGACATACTTGTGAATAGGCGCTTGATGTGACCTTTCTGAGGTCGTCCTGAGCTCCAGTGGTGATCCGAGAGAAGAAAACCTGCTCTGAGGCTCTCCCGCCCAGCGTCATACACATCTTGTCAAACAACTAGACACACACAGACACAGCAAATTATTAACAAGAGAACAATTTTTAAACTTAAAGTTTTGATATGTTAAAAGAGTTTTGCTAACCTCCTCCATGGTGTGAATGTATTGTTCTCTGGGAAGGTACATGGCATAGCCGAGTCCCTTCCCTCTTGGAATGATAGACACCTGTATGCATAGAAGACAAACACAGTTAAACTTGTGTTTAAGTGGGTTTACTGTATTATTCCATGTACATAGGGTATTTTTTGTCACCTTCATGAGTGGGTCAGCGTGCTCCAGGAACCAGCCCACAATGGCGTGCCCTGCCTCGTGGTAGGCAATCACCTTCTTCTCCTCTGGTTGCAGCACCATTGATTTCTTCTCTAGACCTGTACATATAATATAGATAAGCTATGACTTTCATACTGTACTTGACTATTACATTATAGCTATGAGAATGCTTCAACTAAGGTAGCCAATGTATTGTGATTATAGGATAAAGTTTTTCATCTTCTTTTTTCCTTTAATATCAAACAGGGAAGTGGGTGTGGTATAATTATGTTGCCATTGGTTACATGCACAAGTTTACACTTTATGTACCTGCTATTACTCTCTCTATGGCAGCCTCAAAATGCTCCATTCTGACGTCAGGGGCAAGATATCTCGCTGCAATGAGCGCCGCCTCGTTGCACACATTGGCCACGTCGGCTCCCGTGAACCCAGGAGTTCTGGCGGCCATCTTGCGAGCCAACTCCTCTATATTCTCCATGGTCTTTATAGGCTTGAGGTGGACTTTGAATATGGACGCTCTACAGAAATACAAATATCATAAGAAATACAGTGCTACCACCAATGAAAGGCACAAAAACACTCGGAGTAAATATAAAATTTGGGTCCTATCCTGCTTATTTCTTGAGGGTTACACCCCTGCAAAAATCACTCAATCTTATCCATGATTTGAGAGTTCATGATGACTCATGCCTAAAAGCAGGGCAATGGTAAAGGTAAGTATACATTATTCATACACACATGCGTATGTATGTACCTTGCATGCAGCTATGCTATGTACTAGAGGGTCTAAGGTAAGCAGGTACTATGTATATACTAAGTGCAAAGGTGGTAGAAAACGTAATGATGTTATGCAGGTGTACATATACTACTGGCTTGCTAAGGTGTATGAAAATGCAATAAAGGATGAGTATGATGCAATAGTGTTTGTGTGTTGTGGTGTTGAACACATAAGAGTTGATCAGTGTTAATGCTGAGTGTATACATTGCACACATAGAGATACGAACCTTCCCTTAATGTCTGGAGGAGGAAGGAAGATCTGTCTGTCGAATCTCCCAGGTCTCAGTAGAGCCGGATCGAGGACGTCTGGTCGATTGGTACCAGCCAGAACCACCACATTGGTGGAGGAGGTGAAACCATCCATCTCTACCAGCAGCTGGTTGAGAGTGTTCTCTCTCTCGTCGTGACCTCCGAACCCTCCCTGTTTTCCTCTCTTTCGACCCACAGCATCAATTTCATCAATGAATATTATACACGGAGCATTCTAAAATACAGAGAGAGAGAAATATTCAATTCTCAGCCTCTATGAATCATGGAAAATGTATGTATGCACAGTCACCATTGCACCAAGGTGCACCTGGACCTCGTGGGACCAGTAGGCACCTGGTGACCGACCACCATCAGTCAGTGTATGAGAACAAAGACAAAGAGAGAGATAATCACCAGTTTATGTGGACTGTTCAGTGGTTTAGCAGAATATTCTCCAAAAAGGAAATCTACCATTATTCTTGCCACGTGCTTTAGTCGTCGACACATCTTATTAAAGCACTCTGCCAAGCTCCATTAAAACACATGTATGTATACATATGTAAACTAGTAAGTAGCTTTGTTTCTGTTAGAAAAAAGCTTTTACAAATTTTGCCTGGTAGTTTAAAGGTCTAGGAAACACTATATGCATAGTGCTATAAACATTACTTATCATATATATGGAAGTGCTGGATACATACATACTAGCAGACCTTTCTGGCTTGGCTGAAGAGGTCACGAACTCTGGCCGGTCCCACCCCGACAAACATCTCTAGAAATTCAGATCCAGAGATGCTCAGGAATGGCACTCCGGCCTCGCCGGCTGTTGCCTTAGCGAGCAGGGTCTTCCCCGTCCCGGGTGGCCCCGACAGGATAGCTCCCTATGAGAATTAAAACAATTAACACTTAACACACTATTTCATTTCTAGTAAAC
>JAODVQ020055864.1:0-42467 GCA_025400075.2 Phenganax stokvisi
ACCTGATGGACCAGCCGCTGAAGGTGCTCTGCGAACTGGGAGGCTGGAGAACGGCACAGACGGTGCTCCAGTGTTACCAGAGGGCCGACGAAGGGCGGCTCAAGAAGGCGCTCGACGAGCGGCCGCGGGTCGCCTCCTCTCCCGATTAGCGGGAGTCAATCGGCGGGAATCGCGCCTCCGAATCGTGTAACTTCAAGCAGGACAATCGGAAACGATTCCCGTAACCTCATGCCATAATGACATGTGTAGTTGACATTATCCACAACGAATCTGTTGACAACGAAATCGTTGTGATATCCACGCTCGCAATGATTGTCACGCCCACCGACCGCGGTCTTCCCGAATGAGGATGGTGCTGTCCGTCTGCTTCATGCCGGAAGTGGTCGCCGCCAAAGCGTCCGCGTTCCAGAAACCTCTCGCGCCCCTCAACCTCCCGGCGTTCGTCGTCGGTCCTCACGTACCGATCGAAGTAGTTCACGTACATCTGCATCTGACCGAGATCCTGATGGGTCAGCTTCCCGGTCTTGAAATCGATCAGCACGTAGCAACGCAGCAGACGGTTGTAGAACACCAGATCGACGAAGAAGTGACTGTCATCGAAGCTGAATCGCTTCTGGCGCGCCTCGAACAGGAAGCCCTTGCCCAGCTCCAGCAGGAATTGCTGCAACCGGTCGATGATCGCGGTCTCCACGTCGCTCTCGGAGTAGGCAGGCTTCTCCTCCAGACCGAGGAACTCCAGCACCACCGGATCCTTGATCAGGTCCGACGCCTTCTCGACGACCTGCCCGTCACGGGCCAGACGGCGGACCTCGTGCTTGTCGCGGCTGAGCGCGAGCCGCTCGTACAGGGAACTGGCCAGCTGTCGCTTGAGTTCCCGGACGCTCCAACCGTTCTCTGCGGCCTCGATCTCGTAGAAGCGGCGGGCTTCGGGGTTGGTTACGGACAGGAGGGTGACGTAGTGGGACCAGCCGAGGGGGAACCGCCCGGCGAGCTGTGCGAGACTCGGAGCCGTTGCTGGTGAGAGACCGGATGAAACCCGAGACAGCGTATCGGAAATCGATTGGTCGCGAGAAATCCGAGACGGCGTCTCGGGAATCGACTGGTCACTGCCATACTCGGCCCGATCCTCGCCGCTCTGCTCGTACTCCACGATGTACCATCCGAACAGCCAGTTCCTCACCACCAGCGAACGGTCGATCGCACGGACGGCAGAACGCCTCGTCTCCTCGTGCGTACGCTGGCACAGTTCGATGCTATCATAATGATCGCAAAATGATAGCGAGTGTGTCGGCCAACCCCACCCTCCCCCCGCCACCGCACTCCCCAGCCCCGCTGATTCCTTACACGAGACGCCGGCAGCGAGGCACACGTCGCCCTCTCTCCCCAATCCCTTCCCCCCACTTCAACCCGCCACGACCGCGGCAATCTCCCGCGCCGCTCGAACGCCGGACAGAAACGCCCCGTGCACAGTCGCCGGATAGTCCGGGTGCGTCGCCTCGCCCGCAAAGAACACGCGGTTGCCGATCGGCTCGCCCAGCGCCGCGTATCCCTCGAACGAGGATCCGACCGGCACGTACGAATAGGATCCATGCGTCCACGGGTCGGAGCCCCAGCGCGTGACGAGCGCGTCTGTCGGCTGCGGCACGGGGCCGTACATGTCCGCGAGCGCCGCTGTGGCCTCGGCCACGATCTCGCGGTCGGCAAGGCTCTCGATCTCGGTGCCGTATGTGGCGGCGTTGAACATCATCAGGACCGGCTGGCCGGTGTACGGGTGAAGGCTGAGGATCTCGGCCCATTGGCCCCTGTCTGCGCCCAAGTACCCGATGGCCTCAACGGCCGGCTCCCAGAAGACGTCCGCGAACAGCAGGCAGGTCTTGTTGAGCACGCCCATCTTCAGGTCGGCGATCGCCTGGCGCTTGGCCGGCGGCAGCGGCGGCGAGAACGACACGAGCCCGTTCTTGAGGACGCCGAGGGGGAGCGTGACGACGACCCTGTCGGCCTCGAACCGTGCGCCCGATGCCGTGGTGGCGACGACTTGCGCTCCGGTGTGGTCGATTGCGGTCACGGCCTGACGAAGCCGGACATCGAGACCGTCCGACAGCGTCTCGACGATCTGATCGTATCCGCCCGGGAAGAGAACATCGCTGCCGCCGTACTCGCTGCCCCCGTCGACACTTTCGAGCGAGAGGTCGGCCAGGTCCGCGCCGTATTCGTGCTCCACGGTGGTGTTGAGCAGATGCTCCAGGTACCGGCGCTGGGTGGTGCTGTGGGCGTGGGTTTCCAGGTAGTCGTTCAGGACGGAGCGGAGGCTCGCGCGGGGTTGTGTCTGCGCGTGCGCCCAGAACCCGTCCAGGTCGATGGTGTCGGACCTCGGCGCGGCGCGGTCGTGGAAGTGCAGGACCGCGTTGTCCCAGTCGGTGGGGCGCGTCTCGATGCCGCCTTGGCGGGCGATCTCGGCGATCGGGTTGCCGCGGACGCCGTGGATCCAGGAGGCGCCGAGGTCGACGGGAACCGTGCCGCCGAGGCTTGCCGTCCAGATGCGCCCTCCGATGCGGTCGCGGGCCTCGAGGACGACGACGTTTTCGAAACCGCTGGCGCGAAGCTCGGACGTCGCGGCCAGGCCCGCGATTCCGGCGCCGATCACCAGGATGCGTTCGTCGGTGCGGGTGGGTGGGGGCGTGGTGCGCTGGTGGGGTGACCGGTCGGGGGCGTCGCCACAGCCCGGCAGCGCCGAGATGGCGGGGCCCAGTCCCGCCGTAGCGAGTCCCGCCTTGATGAAGGCGCGACGGCTGGGCGGCGGTGGCGGGGCGGTTAACGCCCAAGCGGGCCGCCGCGACGGCTGCGCACTTGCGGTCATGATTCCCGGGTTTTCAGATCCACGATCCGGCGCCGGATGTCGACAAAGCGGAGAAGCACGGCCACGCCGGCCACGACGCCCAGCGGAATCGCCAGGCGGCCGACCGAAGCCGGCAGAAAGCTGCGCGTGGACGCGAAAAAAGTCAGCAGCGCCAACGCCCACGCACCGAATCCGATTCGCTCCCAGCGGTCGAGCCGAGGCACCGGAATGCCGTGCGGCACCTCGAGCGGCCGGGATGTCAGAAGGCCTCTGAACCGGTCGTAGTCCCACAGGCACAGGTACAGGACCGCACCGAGCATTGCCGCCGTGACGACCTCGGTGAGACCGAAGTCCAGGGCTACCGTGAGCACCGCGATGGAGCAGATCACCGGCAGGAACATCAGGGCGCCGATGTGCGCCACCCGCGGCACCAGGAGCAACAGGCCGGCCACGACCTGGACTGCTCCGAGGAAGCGCCAGAACAGGCCGGTGTGATACATCGCCTCGAAAAACGCCCCGATGGACGAGGTCGGCGGGATCGTCGTGAATCGCTGACCCAGCAGCTTGACCATGCCCGTCGGGATGAACCCGGCGGCGAGCATGATCCGCGTAAACAGCGTCAGTCGGTAGCAAAGGTCCCTCGATCGCACCGTCAGGAAAAGCCGGTCAAGTGAGCTGAGGGGCCGGTGCGGCATGCGTGCTTCGATGGTGTGGTGAGTGCGTGGCCGATCGGTCAGGCCAATCAGGACTACCGTGCCGCCGGGAGAGGGTCAATGTTGACGGCGTCAACGTCATTCCCTAAGTTGACGCCGTCAACCACGCCCGAGTCAACCCATCAAGAGAGGTACAGCCAGATGACCGTCAACGAAGGAATTGCGACCCGACTCCGACGGGCCTGGCGAATCGCCACCGGTTTTCGTCTCGCGACGGCGGCTGTCCTTGCCGCGCCGAGTTGGTTTGCGGCCCCCTTGGCGGCGGTCGCCCAGAGGCAGGACGGCTTCTATCTGCGGATCGATTTCGGGGACTCGGACGCGCTGACCTTTCAGGGGAGCTTCACGGGTTTGGATCTGCCAACGCGCTGTGACCGGCTATTGCGTTCCGACCCCACGACAGTCCCGCCCGATCCAGCGTGCGCCGGATTCGGGTCCGGCGTGTTCGCGACGGTGCGGTTTGATCGCGGCGCGGAAACGATGACCAGCGCCACCGCTCTCGCGCTGGGGTACTCACTTGGCCGCATCCGGCTCGAGGCTGAATTGAACAACACGGCGCTGGGCGGAACCTCGGCGCCGCTGTTGGACTCGGGCCCGCACGCAGGGGAGAACGTGCGCGAGTGGAGTGCGGTCGAGCCGCCTTCAGCCAGGGTGTCCGGGCTCACCCTCTCGGACGTGTTCCTGAACGTACACCTCGACCTCGACAACCCGTCGCGCTTCACGCCGTTTGTCGGTGTCGGAGGCGGCCTGTCCACCGTCGTGCTCGCTTTCGAGGGATTGCGGGTCCGGCGAACGCTCGCCAACGGGTTCGAGCCTGCGGGCGGCGTGGACCCTGCAGCGGACATTGCCATTCCCGCGTGGCAGGCGCGCGCGGCGGGCACGGCCGACTACATGTCGCTCCTCCTGGCCGAATCGACACTCGGCGCGAATCTGATCGGAGGGGTGGCGTGGGAAGCGAACGAGCGGTTCAGCGTCGCCCTTCGAGGGCGCTATGCACGCTACCGCGATGTCCGGAAGCCCGGGCACTGGGACTTGCTGCGAAGCCATGCACCGGTGCTGGAGGAAGGTGGGAGGCCCGCAACTTTCGATCTGGAGCTGAGTGACATCGCGTTCTATGCGGTGGCCGTCTCGCTCGTGTACGACTTCTAGCGGCCGGCGCGCATCCCGTCGAGGAGCGTGGAGGTCGTCCGTCGGATCAGCCCATCGACATCCACGTCAGTGAGGATCTGTCCCTCGATCAGCAGCGACGCCAGACCGTGCACGGCACCCCACGCCACGTAGGCCTGCAGTTGGGGATCCTGTCGCTCGATCGCTCCGCTCCGCTGGTATGACTGGAACACGCTCACGAGTTCGTCGAACAATCCGTTCGCGACCTGGCGAAGCTCGGGAAGATCCTCGCGACTGATCGCTTCCTTTCCGTACATCAGGCGATAGTGCCCCGGGTTTTCGAGCGCGAACCGCACGTACACCTCACCGAACTGCCGGAGCCGATCGATCCCCGCACCCGGGGCATCCGCGCCCACTGCGTCCAGGCGGTCTCGAAGGTGGTCGAAACCGGCAGTGGCGACCGCCACCAGGAGCGCGGACTTGTCTGCGAAATGGCGATAGGCAGCGGACCGCGATACGCCCAGGCGCCTCCCGAGTGCTCGCATCGTCACGATCGAGGTCCCTCCCTCGTCGATCATCGCGGCGGCCTCGGCGAGCAGTGCCGTCCGCAGGTCTCCGTGGTGATACGCGCTGCCGTCGAGGGTCATGCTCAAGAAGGTGATCGGTTCATGGGCGGTCAGCAATGTTGACAATGTCAACACTAGCCGTTAAGGTAGTCACGGCAACAGAATCGGAATCGACCAACTCAACGGGAGGAAGAGACAGATGGCCGTCAACGACGAGATTTCCGGATTCCTGAAGGCGGGCCTGGAGCGAGGCCTGCCCCGAGAGCAACTCGAGGAAGTGCTTCTCGAGGCGGGCTGGCCGAAGGACCAGGTTCGACGCGCCCTGGGCGGTTTCGCCGATGTCGCGTTTCCGATCCCCGTCCCTCGCCCGGCACCATACCTGTCCGCACGCGAGGCTTTCGTCTACCTCGTTCTCTTCGGCACGCTGTATGGCAGCGCGATCAGCTTCGGGAGCCTCATCTTCGCGTTCATCCACCAGGCGTTTCCCGACCCTTCCCTGGACCCGGCGGCCGCGATGGAGATGGCGCGCGAAGAGATTCGGTGGTCGGTCTCCTTCCTGGTCGCGATGTTTCCCGTCTTCGCCTTCGTCTTCTGGACGAACGATCGTGCCGTCCGGAAGGATCCGGGCCGACGGCTCTCGCGAGTTCGGCAATCGCTCACGTACCTGTCGCTATTCGTGGGTGCGGCCACGCTCATCGGCGTGGTCACCAGCATCGTCTACAACCTTCTCGGCGGCGAATTGACGGTCCGCTTCACCCTGAAGGTCCTGACGGTCGCCACGATCACCGGCTCGTTGTTCGGATACTTCCTCCGCGACGTGCGCAGGGAGGAGGTGGCGGAATGAACCTCTCGCCCCGAACCATCATGTTGGGAGGCGCGGTAGCGGCCGTTGTCGCGGCGGTGGGAGTCGGGCTGGTACTCCTGGGGAACCCCGCGCAGGAGCGCGAGCGCCGCATCGATGACCGGCGGGCGGGCGACCTGCACGGAATCGCGGCGGCTGCCAATCTCTACTGGGCTCGCCATGGACGGCTGCCGGCATCTCTCGACGATCTGGCGGCCGAGCCCGGCCTGACCGTCAACACCCGCGACCCCAGCAGCTCGGAGGTGTACGGATACCGGGTGCTCGACGATGGGCGCTACGAAGTCTGCGCCACCTTCGCCGCGGAGTCCGCGGGACCGGCCGGAAGCACGTCGATCCTTGAGAGGAGCTGTCAGAACTGCCATGCCTCGGGGTCGCCCCTTGGGATCGGGGTTGACGATCCGGCGGCTGCGCACCTCGGGCTGCGGGACCTGTGGGCGCACGGGTCCGGAAGGCAGTGCTTTGAGATGCGGGCGCGGTGAGGTGGCGGAATTGCGCAGATGTCAACTGGCATTGACATAATGTCAAGTACAGTTTACAGTTCTGGCGATCACGCGTCATCGCCAGGGTCGACTCGGCTATCGCCTTTCTCCATTGCCATAGGTAAGGCAGTATTGTACACTGTAAGGCGAATGGGAGGTGCGCCATGCTCGAATCCACTGTAACGAAAAAAGGACAGACCACGCTCCCCAAGCCCGTGCGGGACACGCTGGGCGTACAGACCGGCGACCGGGTGCGCTATGTCGTTCTTGACGGGGAAGTGCGCATTCTGCCCGTGCGCCCCATCCGTCGGCTGTTCGGCGTACTGAAGTACGACGGGCCAGCCGTCAGTGTGGAGGAAATGAAGCGAGCCGTTGCCGACGCCGCGTCCGAGGAATGATCGCCCTCGACACCAACGTCCTTGTTCGCTACCTCGTGCGGGACGACGAGCGACAGGCGGAGTCCGCCCGCGCCTTGCTGGAATCGCTCACAACCGAACGACCAGGCTATGCCTGCCGCGAGGTCGTCGTCGAGCTCGTCTGGGTCCTGGAGCGGGCCTATGGGATCTCCCGCGAGCGCATTGCGACGATCCTGCAGGCACTCGTGGCGACAGAAACCCTCGTTGTCGAGGCCGCGGACGATGTGGCCAGAGCAGCATTTCGCTACCAGCCGGGCGGTCCGGGGTTCTCGGATCTGATGGTCCGCGCCGCGGCTGAGCGGGCTGGAGCGCGTCCGCTCTATACCTTCGACCGGAAGGCGGCGCGACTGGAGGGTGTCGAGCTGCCGCCGTGAGCTTTCGCGGGCTTCAGAACCCCAGCGACGCCGTCTCCCGCCTTACGTCCCCCGCCGCGACCATCACCCCGGTCTCAGGATCGCGCCAGGTCACGGTGGGCGCGCACGCGCGCCAGTTCCACAGGCCCCAGGACTCGACGTCGTGCCCCATCGCGCGCAGCGCTTCCACCGTCTCCGCCGGGATGCGGTCCTCAAGACGGAGCACCGCCGGACTGGTATTCACCTCGCTGCCTGTGGCTGGGAAGTTGTAGCTGCCGAAGCGAGGCTGGTCGAGGGCCTGCTCGGGCGACATCCCCCACACCACCACGTTCAGGAAGACCTGCAGGAGCGACTGCAGCTGCTGGTCGCCGCCAGGGGTGGAAAGTCCCATGAACGGCTGGCCGTCTTTCATCACCAGCAGAGGCGAATTGGTGTTGCGCGGGCGCTTGCCGGGGGCCATCACGTTGGCCAGCTCGGGGTCCAGGTTGAACTGGCCCATGCGGTTGCCCAGTCCGAACCCCCACCCGGGGATCATGGGCGTGAAGGTGTGGCCATCGCTCTCGGTCAGCGAGAACAGGTTGCCCTCCCCGTCCATGACGTTGAGAGACGAGGTGTCAATGGACCGGGCCGGCGCATCCCCGTCCGCGCTCGTCGCCGCGCCGCCCGCCACCGCGAAGCCCGCCGGCGCCCCGTCCGCCACCGCTGCCATCGCCGCCGGATCTCCCCACGGCGGCATGTCCTGAAACGCGCGCTTCTCGTCGATCAGCCTGATACGCTCGCGCGCGTATTCCTTCCCGTAGAGCCCCTCCGGCGCAGGCGCAAAGTCCGGATCGCCGACGTACTTGTGCACGTCCGACATCGCCAGATTGATGACCTGCGAGACGAGATGAATGTACGCCGGTGTGTTGTAGCCGAGCGCTTGCAGGTCGTAGTTCTCGAGCATGTTGAGCATCAGGACGATGCGCGGCCCCTGGCTCCATCCGTCGCCCGTGTACACGTCGTAGCCCTGGAAGCTCGTGCCCAGCGGTTCCTCCCAGCGACTCTCGTACCCCGCCAGGTCCTCGTAGCGAACGATCCCGCCTTGCTCGCGGAAGAAGCGGTCGACGTCGCGCGCGGGTTCCCCCTTGTAGAAGGCGTCACGCGCGGCGCGGATCCCTTCGGAGCGGCTTGCGCCGGCGGCAAGCGCCTGCTCCTCGGCGTCCATCATGTAGCGGATGAGCCGCCCCAGGTCCGCGTTCACCATCAAGTCCCCCAGACGCTGCTCGCCGACCCCGTTCTGGAACCAGAAGTCGCGGTTGTACGGGAAGGCGAGGATCTCGTCCATCTGATCCTCGATCATCCACTTCTGCATCTTGTAGAGGTGATAGCCCTCCTCGGCGATGCGCAGGGTCGGTTGCGCGGCCTCGCTGAAGCTGAGGGTGCCGAAGCGATCGAGAGTGGCGAGCCAGACGTCGACATCCGCGGGAATCAGCGCGTTATTGACGGGTGACTTGCCGTGTTCGAGGAAATGGTCGAGGGTGGCGAGCGTCGGCGAGGTCCCGGCCCCGACCCGCGTGATCACCCGGTCCTCCGCGGCGCTGTAGAGGATGAGGGGCGCGACCCCGGTCCACCCCGCGTAGTCCATCTTGAGCGCCTTGAGCGCCATCCCCGCGGTCACCCCCGCGTCGAAGGCGTTACCCCCGGCCCTGAGCACATCGTAGCCGGCCTGCGTGGCCAGGTAGTGGCCGGAAGAGATGACCCCGTGCGTGCCCATGACCCGCGGCCGCATCGCCTCGACGTTGTCGGCGTCGTGGACGAAACCGTAGCTGCTGAACGGGGCGATGGTGGCGAAGACGCCTTCTTCCGGGGCGGGCGAGACCTCTTCCGGAGCGCCCATCCCTGATCCGAGCCACGCGATGATCGCCAGGGCCGCGACGGCGGCTACCCATGTGAGTTGCTTCATCGCGTTGTCCTCCTGTTGTTGCCGGGGGTGGAGCTGTACGGCTGAAGCTACTGGCGGGGGTCGGCCCGGCAACCAGGTTCGGGAACGCTCGTCACCTACCGCCTGACCCAGACGCCTTCCCATTGGGCCCACGAGCCGCGCTTGGGAGACTCTCGCGCGATTACCTGCTCCCTCGTCGGGATCAGAGGCGTGAACCACGGGTCAAGTGTCTCCCTCAGCTCCCGGAGCGACAGAAAGCGGATCGCCAGCCCGCGCTTGGGCCCCTCGCTGTACCTGACGGTGAACCCACCTCGACCGCCCCGCTCGACGACCCGATGGGAGTGGTAGACATCGGTGGAGGCGGAGTTGACGCGAACGAAGAGCAGTCCTCCGCGCCTCAGCAGCTTCGCTGCGCGCGCGAACATCGATCGGACCGCAGCTACGGTTCCATGCTGGAAGACCTGGAGGGCGACGATATACTCGAACGGCAACTCCGAATGGAAGTCGTGAAAATCCGCCCGGACCAGATCCGGTGCCAGGTGAGGGTGGCCCGCCCGGAGTTGTTCGATGGCCTCGTTCGAGACGTCTAGCCCGATCAGATTCAGTCCCGCATCGACCAGAGCGACATAGTTCCGTCCGTTGCCGCAGCCGACATACAGGCCCCTTCCCCGCATTATCTCCGGTTGATCGCGAAGGATGTCGACGATGCGCCCGACGAACGGGATGGGCGGCTCGTCGCGATATCGGCCGCGGCGATACTCGTCGTCCCAGCTGCGCGATACGGGGCCTGACTCAGGTGCCCGCACCAGTTGACCCGGGATTAACGACCCGCGGATTGACTCGCCGAATCTTCTTGAAGGTGTTGCGGGCCGCCTGAGGGGCGATTGCCATCTCGCGGTCAACGCCCGTTGCGGGCCGCAGTTCATCGCGCTCGAACTTCTCGAGGATTCCCCGCTCTTCGGCGTTGAGTTGGTCTTTCACGATGACCTCCTCCTTCCTGTGGTCCCGCATCGCCTTGGAGTGAGTCGGTGAAAACTCTAGCTTCGATGGACGGTTGCGAATGACACCCCTGACTTGGGGGACGTGGAATGAACGCCGGGTCCATTGGAACAACTTTCGCACTTGCCGGTCTGCTGACAAGCGGGCAAGGGGTTGCTCAGGAGACCGTCGACCTGCCCGGGGAGGACCGCCACCTGGAATTGGACTTCACGGAGCTCTACCGGGTCGGGTTGGTGTCCGGTGAGGATTGGGAGCAATTCGGTAACGTTCGCATGGTGGGTTTCGACGGTGCAGGTCTGCTGTACGTCTTCGACAGCGTGGCAGACCGTATCACGGTGGTGAGCCTCAAAGGCGAATTCGTGCGCGCCTTCGGTCGCCCGGGGGACGGCCCCGGCGAGTTCCGGAACCCCGATGGGCTCACGGTCATGCGGGACGGCAGCGTGGTGATTGCCGACATCGGTCATCGGGTATACCACCTGTTCCACGCAAACGGGGAATTCGAACGCCGGGTCCGCATGGCGCCCGAGCCGGGCGAATTGACGCTGACGGAACTGCTGCCGGCTCCCGGTGGGCACGCTGTCTTTTCGGCGGTCGGAGGTCAGACGCTGGGCCTGGTTATTGGGGGTTCCGTACCGACCATCCCGCACACGACACGCCCGGTGGAACGCATCATGCTGACCGAGGGGGTGGCCACCAGGGACACGGTCGCGGAAGGCTGGCTGCCGGATGGCGACCGGACTTCGCAAACAGTCGGGAACCAGCGGACCACCGGCCTCCCGCCGAACAGGACTTTCGGCCCGCTCATGCTGGCGGGCGTCCTGCCAGATGGAAGCGTGGCGTTTTCGGACTCTTCGGCCTACGCGGTCAAGATCGCCCGCCCCGGATTGGGAGTTTGGCGAATTCTGAGGCGCCCTCTTGAGCCGATCCCCGTGACCAACCGGGTAATCGAGGCGGAAAAACAGCGCCGACTACGTAGCGCTTCGGGTCGCGGAAGCGTGCTCAGCGGCGTGCGCGAATCGGCCCAACGGAGCCGTTCGAGGGCCCTCGAGCAAATCGAACAGCTGGAGTTCTTCGAAGAAGTCTCCATCATTCGCAACTTGAAGACCGGCTGGCACGGCGAAATCTGGGTGCAGCGCCACGGAGAGGATCCGGCAGACAGGTACGGCCCCGTCGACGTACTGGACATGGACGGTCGCTACCTTGGCACGTTCCCGGCGGGTGCGATCCGAATGCAGACACCCGTGCGTCCGGTTGGGCTGGCCACCTTCGGTCCCGATGGGCTGGCGGCCTTCATCGAACAGGACGAATTCGACGTAAACACGGTGGTGGTGGGGCGCTTGCGGTGGCGGTGAGGACAAGATCACCGAGCTGTCGGGTGGCGTCGGCCGCCAGCCCTCTCAGGCGGCGGTGTAACACCGCTCGCTGTGGTCAGTCCCCCTTCTCCCAAAGGTCCAAATGACGCGAGAAGACCTCGTCGAGGTCGATCACGCCCAGGCGCTCGGAACGAAGCCGGACGGGCAACTCGCCGGTGAAGCGCTCGTGCCCCGCCGCGTCGCCGAAGCGCCAGACATCGACCGAATCCTCCACCGGATCCACGATCCAGTATTGCCGCACACCGTGACGCGCGTACAGATCCAGCTTGATACCGCGGTCACGGTGCGCGGTGGAGGGCGAGAGGATCTCGACGACGAGGTCGGGCGCGCCCGTCACCTGTTTCTCGCCGATGATCGACCGCCTCTCGTGGGATATGAAGAGAAGGTCGGGCTGCACGCGGTCGTCGGTTCCCGGGAACTGGACCAGGAGCGGGGCGCAGAACGCCTCTCCGCGCCCGGAGTCCACGAGGATCCGAGACAGAGCCGAACAGAGACGCATCACGACGCGCTGATGCCGGATCACGGGTGCGGGCGTCATGTACAGCCGCCCCCCGATAAACTCGTAGCGGTTGCCGTCGTCCGGCATCCGCAGGACATCCTCCCACGTCGTCGGTGCTTGAGCCTGCATGGTGGCCACATCATACCTCCTCGCTCTCGGGTGCGCGAACCGTTCCGGGGGAGGAGGGTAAAAAGGTGCGATCAGGGTTCCGTCATCGATCGCGCGCAGCTGGCGGCGGCCACTCCATTGACCTCGTACCGGGCGTGTCCCACTCTGGCCCGTAGGCAACCAATTGCATCCGCTCGACCAGGAAACCGTTTCATGCAGCACGCCACCGCGCTCATCCGTCGCCGCTCCATTCCCGCGGCGACAGTGCATACCCTCGCCTCGGCCGCCCTCCTGACCCTCACCACCGCCTGCGCCGAGAGCGACACCACCGCCGACGCCATCTTCACCCCCGAGCTGATCACCTCGACAACCCTCCCCCCAAGCGAGGACGATCAGGTCGCGCTTCTCGCCGATGGACAGACAGCCTGCGTGATCGATTCCTACGAGATCCGGGTCCGCTGCGTCGACACGGAGGGCGCTGTCGTGGGAGTCTTCGGGAGCGAGGGGGAAGGGCCCGGGGAGTTTGTCAGCCCGACCTATCTGGCTCGCGGCGAAGATGGCACGGTTGGAGTGGCCGACCTGCGGCTGGGGCGCTTCACGGTCTTTGAGCCATCGGGGGCGCATGTGTCCCAGGTGGCTCTGCCGAGCGCGGCGTTTTCGCCGCTCTCATCGTTCGGGGACATACTCACGGGCGCGTCGGTGGACATCATGGCGTTGATGGGCGGCGATGGCTACAGGATGAACCGGTTCGACGTGAACATTGCCTCCGGAGAGGTCGTCCGGCGGGAGGGGTCGCCGCCGGGGCCGTGGGATATCGAATGCGCGGACGCCGTCGGTGGCATGCCGAACCGGGCAGATGGATGGGTCCTTGTTGCCTGTGAAGGTCACCTGATCTTCGCGGGCGACACCGGCGACGCCACGGTGCTCCGCGCGCCGACGTACGTCCCGGAAGTCCCGGACGAGCAGGAAGTCGCGGAGCGCGAGGAGGAGCTCAAGGCCTTCAACAGGGATCTGGGCGTCCCTGAGTCGATGAACCTCGCGGAGACGTTGGAGCGCTACCGCACCACCCCGAAGAACTACCATCTGTCCACAGCCCAGCAGTTGATCGACGCTGCCGGCCGCTACTGGATCGCCACGCAGCGCGACATGGCCGAATGGTCCTATCTGGACGTGTACCAGAATGCCGCGTACGTCGGGTCTGTGCGGGTCAGGGATCGGATCAGGGGCTTCGATGTCCTGGGGTCGACGCTGGTCGTCCTGGTGGACCGGCCGCTTGGGGCCGACGATGCCGACGGGGTCCCGGATCGGGCGCTGGACTGGTATGAGATCGGGGGGAATCCGTTCTGATCGACTCCGTGTGCTCACGCGGAGCTCGGTGGTCCAGGCCGTGGACGCCGTGTTAGGATGCATGCACTTGGGACAGGCGTTACTCCTGCGTGACCAGACCACCCGCGGGTTCGACGAGCAGACGGTTGCGTGGTTGGGCCACGTTCGCAAAGAGTTGGACATATGATGGGTCACTATGAATTCCGTAATCCTCATTAGTGAAACCGTTATCACCATATAAAATCAATGTTGTCATATACTTATCGAATGCACTAGTACACGGCCATAGCAAGACATTACCTGGACATCTCATCGGACATCCTGTAGCATCATTACCCGGCATGCTACAAGGAGGCCCGAAAATGACGGATGACCGCGAATACCGCCGTACCCACCCGTGGATCAGCTTTCGCCACCATCTGGAACGCGCCGACCCTCTCCATTGGTCGTTGCTCGGGGAGGCGGCCGCCAGGTGCGACCATATCGCCCAGGCGGTCCTTCCGCCCAGCGGTGCCCAGGAACTCCACCGACTCTACCTGATCAAGGGTGTGCGGGCCACGACGGCGATCGAGGGGAACACGCTCAGCGAGGAGCAAATCGCCGCCCAGCTGGAGGGGCAACTCGAACTCCCTCTATCCCAGGAATACCTGAAGCAGGAGGTCGACAACGTCCTGAGGTCCGTCAATGAGATCTTCAAGGACATCACCGGAGGAGAGCCGCCCGTGCTGACGCCGGAATGGATCGCCGGAGCCAACAGGGGCTTGCTCGCGGGTCTCGAGGAGCACCTTGAAAAGGGCGTGCTTCCGGGAAAGATACCGGCGCATCCCGTGGGAGTGTCGCGCTACCGGGGCGCCCCAAGGAGGGATTGCGCCTTCCTGCTCGACCGACTCTGTCGATGGCTCGAGGGAGACGATTGGCCAGTCCGCCCGGATCGGCAGGAAGACCACATCGCGTCGGCCATTCTCCGCGCAGTCTTTGTTCACCTCTATATCGCGTGGATCCATCCATTCGGGGACGGCAACGGGCGGACCGCCCGATTGGCCGAGTTCATGATCCTCGCGCGTGAGGGCGTGCCGTCGCCATGTGCCCATCTTCTCAGCAACCACTACAACCTCACCCGGGCCGAGTATTACCGGCAGCTCGATCGCTCCAGCCGGGCGAACTCCGGTCGCGGGGACCCGCTCGGTTTTCTGCTCTACTCGCTGCAGGGGTTTGTCGACGGCCTGCGCGAGCAAAGCGAATTCATCGCGGGGATCCAGCTGAAGCTGGCTTGGGAGCACTTCGTCTACCGTGAATTCCAACGGATACCGCCGTCACCTGCGATGCGTCGGCGCCGCGAGGTGACGCTGGCGCTCGGACGCGTGAGCATTCCGGTCGGCAAGAAGACAGTGCCGGACCTGAGTCCCGACCTGGCCAGGCTCTACGCAAAAAAGACCAGCAAGACGCTGAGCCGGGACATGAACTGGCTGATGAAGCGCGACCTCCTGGCGCGGGAAGGGGACGGCTACCGGGCGAGGGTGGAGACGATGCGCGCCTTCC
The DNA here is from genome assembly GCA_025400075.2 of Phenganax stokvisi. Lineage (NCBI taxonomy): Eukaryota > Metazoa > Cnidaria > Anthozoa > Malacalcyonacea > Clavulariidae > Phenganax > Phenganax stokvisi. The sequence continues at coordinate 15,095 of JAODVQ020055864.1, forward strand.
AGCCGGCGCGGGCCTAGAAGGACCTGGTCGCAGAGCATTACCCGTGACAACCGACAAATAGCCGCTCTGCCAACCGTCAATCAGCCGCTGCTCTAACCGCCCAATAGCCGCTACTCGGCTGACGGGAGCATGCGTGCCGTGCCGATCAGCCAGCTCTGTGAGCGGTAGCCTCTTCAAGGCGCTCCGCTCTCGCGTTCCCCGTTTCCCACCCTTCACCCTCCGGCATCGACAGCAGAAGCTTGCCCATGCAACGCAGATCCTCCGCGTACTCCTCGAGCCGCCGCTCATGGCTGGCGCGGTTCTTCGTGCAGACCAGGGTGTAGGGACTGCCTCGCCGCTCGGTCTCGTGATACAGGTCGAGGCCCCCGCGGTCGATGACCTGGTGCAAGTGTCTCCGCAGATCCGTGCGCACGCTGAAGCGCTCCACCCGCCTGACGGGATCCCTGCAGAAGGCGCGCAACCTGTCGCACAGGTCGCACTCGCAAGAGGCGTCCACCGCGATGGTCCAGTCGTCCGGGTCGGTGGGCACCGTGGAACTGCGCTCCAACAGGTAGTCGGTTGCCTGGCGCCACAACACGCCGTATGCAGCGGTAGCGGCGAGCGTCCCCTGCTTGTGCATGAGTTCCAGCGCTGCCGGCAGCATTCGGTCCGGAGTCACGATGTCCGGATGGTGGCCGATGGCACCGGCAGCGGCCGCAGCCTCCTCGTAGAGACCAAGGCGGTCCGCAAGCAACAGCAGGCCGCAGACGTCGGTGTGGTCGATCCACTCGTCCTGCGGAGCGCGGCCGGGTCGGGCGCGGGACCGCAGCCAGGTCCCCAGCGGCCATCGGTCGTCTTTTCCGGGCCGCATGTCCGACTCGGTCTGCAATGCCGGCCCCAGTCCTGACAGTGCGGCCGTCACCGCCGCGCGCAGCACCCCGTGCCAGGAAGCATCGGTGGGCGGGTCCGCCACACCACCCGCCGGCTCCGGCAGGCCACTCGCACTCCGACTTCCAATGCACTCCAGGGCCGCCAACACCAGCAGCTCGACGACATCCCCGAACCGCTGCGGCAGGTGCTCTTCCACGAACCAGGGCAGAATCTCCCCTGCGTCAGCGGGCCCGATCACCGGCAGGACAGTCGCCAGAGCTTCGTTTTCGCTGCCGTCGTAGTTGGCCATGACCACCCGGTCCATGAAATCGGCCGCGACTTCTCCCTCCCCGGTGGCATGCAGAAGCCGCAGCATCGCCGCGCGATCCTGGTTCTGCGGGGCATCCATTCCGATGGGCCACAGGCCGGTCAGCGTGCCGAGGAGTTCGCGGATTCGCTCGCTCCCGGCCTGGCCCTGCCACGCGCCAATCCGCTCGCTCCCGCCGTCTTCCACCCGCGCACGTCCGCCGTCGCGCGCCCCAGCCCGCCCGCCATCGCCGTCACCGCCGCGCGCCACCTCGGCCCACTGCGTCCCGACCCACTCGACCGCCCGGTCGATGCTCCCGTCGGCCACGATCTCGACCGTCATCTCCCTGGGCCAGATCACAAGGGCCGCCAGGCGATAGATGAACTCCAGCGTGGGGCCGGTGTTGCCCGTCGATCCCTTCAGCCTCCGGCTATCCGGCTCGGCGTCGTCGAGAGCTCCCCGTGGCAGGAGCTCCAGAGCGTTCAACGGGATCTCCCCGAAAGGCGGGTGACTTCCGTCGCGCGCAGCCCAGCCGTGGAGAGCCTCCCAGCGCTCGTTGACGCCGTACATGTCGGCTTCGGGTCCGACATCTTCCCAGTTGTCCCAGTCGTCATCCCACTCCAGGTCGAGATCCCAATGCCGGCCGTGGTCGAACGGTTCATGCATCGGCGCGCCGAACTCCTCGATCCGCAGCACGGCGGCGTGCAGCTCGCATTCCGCCCGGTCCGCGGCGTCGCCGAGTACCCGTGCCACGGCCGCGTCGGCGTTCTTCAGCGTGTCGAAGGACAGCCCGCCCTCGCTGTACTCGTGTTCGAGCAGCCACACGAGCTTGTCCGCGACCCCCTCGTCGCGCCAGCGGGCAAGACACTCCGCGACGGGCGTCGCGAGGTCCGAGTGGTCCGGGGCGCGCGGAGTGTCACCGGACGACCTCACGAACAGGTTGAAGACGAGGGTGACGCGGTGGCCCTCCGCGAGTGGCCGAACCTCATGCAGGCAATCCGCGTAGAACGCCGCGAAGGAGATCTCGGACGGCTCGGCCGCACCGAGATCGAAGACCTCTTCCCTCCCTCCATGGCGCACGACCAGCTCTCCTCCCGCCCCCGGCGTGGGCAGCGACAGCGACAGGGTCGCGACCATCCCCGGCACCTTCTCGGTGTCTCGATGCTCGGCGAAGAAGCCTCCCGGGCGGTAGATGAGGAGTTTGTAGAGCTCGGCGTTGAGCGTCTCGGCGGGCAGGCCAAGACCGGCGGCCACGAGCTCGGTCACCTTCGCGAAGGAATCCGGCCATGCACGCCCGGCCAGACGAACGCGCGTGGCGTCGATCTGCCAGCAATCGCGAACCGCCTTGTCCACGAGGGTCTCGGTTCCCTTCCCGTAGGGCGCGCGCTCCGCCGCCGCGATCAGCGCCTCGATCTGCATGTCCGGGATCGGAAACGAGAGCTCGCCGGCCCCTTCCACGATGACGCGCGGCATGGGTGTATGGAGCCGCCCGCCGACGCAATAGTCGCCGGGACGGGTGACCGAACGCAGGAGCTGCTCGAGCCGCTCGTGCTCGTGACCGTATTCGATGCCCTGGATGCCCATTCGTGGCGTTGACGCGGGGTGGGGGTCGACCGGGAAGGGTCTGGAAGGTAATCGTTATGGAATACCTTGATCGATGGCACTGGAGAATGGCATGGACGTTTCACTTGAACGGCGTGGATCCGTCGTGGTTGCGGTTCCGCGAGATCGATGCCCCGTGTTGACGGCGGCGGAGGTCGAGGAGACGATCGGCGATCTCCGTACCCGCGCCTCGTCTACGGGCAAAGGTCGACCCGCCGCCGCGACCGCCGTGCTCCTCGCGACGCTGGCTGCGGCCAGCCCGGTCGACGCCGCCCCCGCCCCTCAAGAGATCCTGGTCAGTGCGGGCACGGTGGTCACCTCGGAGGGGCGGTTCGCCGCGGACGTGCGGGTGCGTGACGGAACCATCGTTGAAATCGGGACCGGATTGGCCGCGGGGGCCGGCGCGCGCGTGATCGACGCCGCCGGGCTGCTGGTCATGCCGGGAGGGGTGGATCCACATGTCCACCTGGGCGGCCGCCTTCGGGACGACTACCGCACCGGGTCGCAGGCCGCGCTCGCCGGAGGCATCACCACCATCTCGAACTTCGCCTTCCCGAGCGGGGGGCAGACGCTCGCCCAGGCCATCGAGCGCGAGTCGGCGCTCATCAGCGAGCAGGCGATCGCGGACGTCATCCTGCACGCGGGCATCAACGACCCCGTGACCCAGTCAGCCCAGATGGCGACTCTCGCTGCCGCGACCGGCCAGACCAGCACCAAGATCTTCATGGTGCGGAGCGTGTTCGACGCCGAAGTGCCCGACTACATGGCAACCATGGACGCGGCGGGGCGCGCCGACATCCTTACCATGGTGCACTGCGAGGACGGGCCGATTCTCGCCCACGCGGTGGCCGAGCTGACGGCCGCCGGGCGCACTTCGCTCGAGCACTTCCCGGATAGCCGGCCGGTGGTGGGCGAGGTGGTGGCCACCCAGCGGGCGGTCGCCATGGCCGAGGCCACAGGCGCGCCCATCTACGCGGTGCACGTCTCCTCCGAGGGCGCGCTCAGGGTGCTGCGGGACGCCCGGGCCCGCGGACTCAGCGTCTTCGTCGAGACCCGGCCCATCTACCTGCACTTCACGCGCGAGCGCTTCGAGGGCCCGGACCGCGGGCTCTACGTGGGGCAGCCGCCGCTCCGTGAGCAGCGTGACCAGGACGCCCTGTGGGCGGGCATTGCCAGCGGAGCGGTGCATGTGCTGGGCACCGATCATGTCGCCTATCTGCGCGAGGAGAAGATGGACCCGTCGCAGACCATCAGCCGGCACCGCGCCGGCCTGAGCAACCTCCAGGTGGTGCGGCCGATGCTCTATTCCGAGGGCGTCGTCCAGGGGCGGATCTCCGAGGAGCAATTCGTGGCGGTGACCTCGACCAACGCGGCCAGGCTCTTCGGCCTCTACCCGCGAAAGGGCACGATCGCGGTGGGCTCCGACGCCGACATCGTCCTCTGGGATCCGGACGAAACGCGCACGATCCGCGACGAGGACATGTTCTCCGGGGCCGGCTTCTCGGTCTACTCGGGGTGGGAAGTCACCGGCTGGCCCGTGATGACGCTCCGTCGGGGCGAGGTGGTGTATGAGGACGGAGAGATCCTGGCCGGTGCAGGCAGCGGCGAGCTGCTGCGGCGCGGGAGATGGCAGGTGCCGTAGACAAAGTTCCGGTCTCCAGAACCCTCACCCCGGCATGCGCAGCCGCTTCCCCATCGATTCCGCCTCGTCGGAGTCGAGGAATGCATTGCACCGCTCCAACTCGCGCTCCGCCGCCTCGAGCGAGCTCCAGTCGAGCGCCAGGGTCCAGCGTTGCGCGTAGTCGAGGACGCGGATCAGAGGATCGGGACGCCCGGTTCGGGACAACGCGCGCAACGCCGCGAGATAATTGCTGCGGAAAACGGTCGGGACGACGATCCGCTCTTCCGCTCCGGCGACGAGTTCCGCGTTCATCATTATGCGCGCGAGTCGCCCGTTGCCGTCCGCGAACGGGTGTACCTCGCTGACGAGGAACATCATGTAGACGGCGCGTTCGAAGGGGGACTCGATACTGCGGTAGAGCGCGAATCCCTCGTTCAGGGTGCCGGTGACCAGATCGGGAGCCACGAGCACGGTGAGCCCGGCCCGGTTCTCTTCCGCCTTGAATTCGCCGGGCAGTATGTCGGGGCGTCCCGCCATGATCGTTCGGTGGCGCTCCCGCAAGAGGTGGACAAGTTCGCGGTAGTCTGCCGGTGTTCGGCCCATTTCCCTTGCGTCGGACACGATCCGCCACGTTCCGGCCACGTCGTGCGCGTCTGCCGGTCGGTGTCTCGGAATCCGACCCTCGAAGACGATGCGGATGGCTTCGTCCACGAGGAACTCGGTCCCTTCGACGAAGTTGGAGAAGTACGCTTCGAAGAACGCCAGCGTTGACCGGCCCCTGGCATTCCGCGCAGGCGCCGGACGCAAGCCGGGAGGACGATTGCGGAGTGCCTGATGCAAGCGGTGGAAGAGCTCCATGCGATCCGGATCGTAGGGGCGTCCGCGGCTGCGTGCGATGGCCACCGGTGAGTCCAGCCGGCTCCGGCGGGTGCCCAGGAGCGTGCCGATCAACGTGGCGAGTTGGGCGGCCTCCCGCTCCAGGCCGAGTTCGGGGGCGATGGCGCGGGCGTCGTCTCTGAGCTGATGGGCAGCCCCATCGCCAGCGGTGCGAATCAGCTGGTCCAGGCGCTTCTCGATCTCTGCCCGCCCGAGTGTGCGGCGTTTGCGCTTACCCCGGGCGCGGGAAGGTCGCATGTTCTCGAGGTAGGCTCTGGTCCGCGAACTGAGGTACAGCCCTTCGACGAACGGCATGTCCGACGCGATTCGTGCGGGTCCGCGCCTCGGTCGCAGCACGACACCGGGCAGCTCGACCGTGCGTCCCTGTTCACTGACAAGGCACAGGGAACCATCGGAAGCCGGGGCTGCCTCGAACGCGGTGCGGTCCGCGATCAGGGCGCCGGGAAAGTACCCCGCGACAATCCCCCAAAGGTTCCTTCTGACGATTGCCTCGGGAGCGTCTTCCAGATTCCGCGTGTAAAGGCGCGAGGCGAGCTTGCAGAGCTTCCCGGCCTTGACGGCCCGCGACACGGCCCGGCTGATCCCCGTGTGGGACACGAAGGCCTCGGGCAATTCGTTCAGTACCCGGCTCATGAGGTTTTTCGGTCAGTAGGGGGGTCGAATAGGGTGAAAACGGGAAATATCTCAATATAACAGGAACAAGAAGGAAAAAACCGCCATTTGTGCGGTCTGCGCCCCGAGGGGCAATCAGCCGCCCGGCGTCCGCTCCAGCGTCTCCAGCCAGCGATACCCGTAGTCCGGAATGTACGGAGCTCCGGTCACCCCTTCAGGGAACATGGCGAACCGCTCGACGCGAAGGCGGTAGTTGTCCTCGTGCCGGGGCTGGAAACCGACAATCTCACCGCGGTAGGGAGCGCCATTCACGACCTTGCAGTAGCCGGGATGGCCGTCGTCGCACTCCACACGGTGGCGATCGACGGTGATCTCCTCCTCCGTACCCGTCGCCCGGGTTCTCGCGGATACCTCGCGAAGCACGTATCGGCCGTCACTATACCTGTTTGCATCGAGGACGTAGTGATCCCCGGGCTCGAATTCGAAGCTGGTGATCATGTCGTCGTAGAGCTTGCCGTCCAGCACGAGGCAGAAGTCGTCACCGCGGATGCATGTGACCCGCGTCGGCCCCAGCGAAAGGGTCGCGGGAGTGGACGGTGCCAGAGTCTTCTCCAGCTGCTCCAGCAGACGGTACGCGTACCGGCCGGCGTCCTGCGGCGGCTCGCCGCCACCCCAGGGATCGTACTTGCCGACGCGGAGGCGATAGTCGTACCCGGGCTCGTAGGCGAACCCCTCGATTCCGTCGTAGAAGAACTCGCCGTCGACCACCATGCATGACTGCAGGCCCACTCCGTAGCACCTGGCCAGTGTGGGACCGACGGTGACTTCGCGTGTCTCGAGGTAGTCGGGGCCGAAGAGGCCGCAGCCGGCAAGGGCCAGGGTCGGCAGCACCGAGAGAACAAAGCGTCTGGTGTACATTGAAGTCCTCCTCCGGCACGTCGGGCGCATCCCGTGCCCGCCCGGGTTCAGCACGCGATGCGCCGTGGCCTGCGGCGCGCCAACGCCCCGGTGCCTGCCACCCGCCGCACATACCTGGCCACCTCGCGCATCCCGTCGACGCCGATCTGAGCGCCCAGGGTCTGATTGTAGTTCGTCGTCCCGTTGATGTCGTAGGTGTAGCGGTTGCCCCGCGCGTCCTCCACGAACTCGATTCCGGCGATCTCGATGCCTTCCACGTTGCAAAGGCGGATGTACTGCTGGACCAGCGGGTCGGCGGCGGTGATCGGTGACGGGCTGAAGATGCCGGCCGCGCCGATCCGGGGACTGCCGTTGGTGCCTGGGTTCGGGAGCATCGGGTTGCAGACATCCGAGGGGCAGAGTTCGAACCCCTCGGCCGTGCAACTCCGCATGGCGAGGACGAAGCGGCCGCCGACGATCTCGACCCTCGTGATGAAGGGTTCGGGGGCGTCGATGTACTGCTGGAGAACCATCCTGGCTCCCGGTCCGGTGTCGAAGTCCGCGGTGTCGAGGTGCGCCTCGAGTTCGCCGGGGTTGTGGAAGAGGTGGATGCCCAGGCCCTTGCCGCCCTGATCGTGCTTGGTGATGAACGGTCCATCGAAGGTACCGGCGGCCTCGAGCAGGTGCTTTCGACCAACCGCCAGCACCGTGCGTGGTGTCCGGATGCCGTGGCGCCGGAGGACGAGGTCCTGGCGAAGCTTGCTCATCTCCAGTTCGAAGGCCGGCAGGCCGTTGATGACGCGGCGGTCGTGGGACTCGAGCCAGTAGAGGAACTGGCGGGCGAGTTCCACGGTGTGGGTGTGCCCCCGGGTGTGTGACGAGGGGCTGATGCGGTTGATCCAGATGCCGTTGGGGGGAGGTGTCGCGGGATCGATGCTGCCCTCGTTGACGTGCAGCAATCGGACCCGGAATCCCTCCGTACGCAGGGCTTCCTGCAGGGGCGGAATCCAGGCGGGGTTCTCGTACAGAATGTTGGTCGGTGCTGGAACAGGGTCGATCATCTTTTTCTCTCTATCGTATCAGTGGGCTCGAACGGGGGGGGCCAAGCCCGGGTGCAAAAAAAGCCGCCCGGATCGCGGTGACCCGGGCGGCTCGGAATCGGCTTGGGCTTTGAACTCAGCGCATCAGCACACCCGGATCCAGGGGAAGCGCGTACAGGTACAGGTGCAGGCCGCTCCGCGGGTGGCGAACGATCCGGAGTGCGATGCGTTGATCATGATGAGGAAGATGTTCAGATCAGGTCTCCGGGGCAACCGGGGTGCCTGAGGGGGACTTGACCAGCCTCCCGGGGCCGTTTTCCTGGCCAGCTTGACGATCGGGCAGGCAACTTTTAAAGTGAATCACTATGAGTCACTACATGAATCATAACGAGGCAGAAGATGAACCAACTCACTATTCGAGGCCTGGGGGATGAGTTGACCAGGACGATCCAGCGGCTTGCCAACCGCGACGGGACCTCGCTCAACCGGGCCGCCGTGAAGCTGCTGCGTCGAGGGGCGGGGCTGGAAGGTGGACAGGGGGCGGATAGGGTCGGCTCGTCGCTGGACCACCTCATCGGCACATGGAGCCCCGAGGAAGGGGAAGAGATCGAGCGGGCGTTGCGGGATTTCGAGACCATCGACGAGGGACTGTGGGAATGAGGGTGCTGCTCGACTCGAACGCGTACGCACAGCTCATGCGGGGACGGGAGCAGGTTAGCCGGATCGTGCGGGACTCCGAAGAGGTTCTGCTATCGACGGTTGTCCTCGGGGAGCTTCTTTATGGATTCCGGCACGGATCGCGCTACGAGCGCAACGCCCATCAGATGCGCGCTTTCCTCGACAATCCGTACATCTCTGTCGTGCCGGTCGGAGAGACCACCGCCGATCGCTACTCGAGGATCGCGGCATCGCTGCGCGCGAAGGGCCGCCCCATCCCCACGAACGATATCTGGATCGCCGCCCACGTCATGGAGACGGGTGCCGATCTGGTGTCGGCCGACCGCCACTTCGAGCATGTGGACGGGATCGCATGGATTCGGCTCCGGGAAGAGCCCCGACAGGCCCCTCCGCCGCTGTAGCCGATCCCGCAAACTCCTCCACCTCACCCCCTCGCGGCCCTCCGGAACAGCCACGTCGATCCGATCCACAACACCACGTAGAACCCGTTCAGCAGCACGATCTCGGGCACGGAGCTCACCGGCACGTGTTGCTTCCCGACAATCAGCGCGATCACCGTTACCAGCGTCTGAGCGAGCGCTGTCGCGATCATCGCGCGCGCCATTCCCCCCGGCCGGAAACGGGCGATCAGGGCGCCAACAATGGCGACCGCCAGCACCCCCGCGTAGAGCCGATCGAACGGATCGCCCTCAACCCCGATCAGGCCCACGGCGCCGATAATCCACATCAGCAGCAACGCGGTCAGAAGCGATGCTCCGACCGCGAGTCGATACGTCCTGGCAGCTGTCATCTTTCTCACTTTCGTGCGGGCGGTCGTGTTGTCGAATACTCTTCGATGCGAGGCAATTCCGAAACGGTTTCCCGTCAGGGAGTGAACAGGCCATGCAGAGACGCGACTTCCTGAAGACCACCGCGCTGGGCGCAGCGGCCGCCGCCGTGCCCGACCCGGCGCTCACGCTACCCAGGCCCGCGCCTTCCCTGCCCAGGCCCGCGCCCTCCAGCACCCCGGCCACCGGAACCGCCCTCCTCACCGACGCGCGCTACCTCGACCACGTTCTCATCCGCCCGAGCGGGACCCGCCCGCCCGAAGTTCCCGAGCGCCTGGTCCGGATGCGCGCGGAACTCGAGGCTCGGGGCTTGATCGAGGCCACCGTGTCCCTGTCCCCGACAACCGACCCGCTCGACCGCATCCGCGCCCACCACACCGCCGAGCACGTCGATTCGGTCCGCCAACTCGGCGTCACATCCCGCGTCGCCGAACTCGCGGTGTCCGGTGCCCTCACCGCCATCGACGCCGTGGCCGACGGCACCGTGCGCAACGCCTTCTGCGCGATCCGCCCTCCGGGTCACCACGCGAACAACACCGGCGCCGAGGAGGGCTTCTGCTACTACTCCAACGCCGCGATCGCCGCCCGTTATGCGCAGGAAGTGCACGGGTACGAGCGAGTCGTCATCATCGACTGGGACTACCACCACGGCAACGCCACCCAGAACGCCTTCTACGCCGATCCGACCGTCCTGTTCTTCTCCGCGCACGACTGGAACGCCTACCCCGGCACCGGCGATCCGTCACTCACCGGCGAGGGCGACGCCACCGGCCTCAACATCAACGTGCACCTCGACTGCGGCGCCACCGACGCCGACATGCTCCGCCACTGGGACACCGCGCTCTCACCCGCCGTGGCCGCATTCAACCCCGATTTCGTGCTGGTCTCGGCCGGGTTCGACAGCCGCCGCGACGATCTGCTGGGCTGCTTCGCCCTCACCGACGACGCCTTCCGCCAGATGACCCGCATCGCAATGGACTACGCCGACAGCTATTGCGAAGGGCGTCTTGTGTCCTTGTTGGAGGGCGGATACAACCTCGACGGCACCGCCGTGGCCGCGGCCGCCCACGTAGAGACGCTGCTGGGGTAGAATTGCCGGCTTGGCGGGCCCGGTGCTAGCGTCCACGCCTGGCCCCCGCCCCACACGACCGCAAGACGAGGTCCCCATGATCCGTACGATCCCTTTCCTGGCTCCCACCCGATCCCGGCTTCCCATCCGCCCACTGCTCCCCGCAGCCGTCCTGGCGCTGGCCACCCCCCTCGCCTGCGCCGTCCCAGCCGACGATCGGGCCGACGCCGCCGCGCCTGACGAGGGCATCGAGATCTCCCACACCGAGGTCGCCGAGGGCGTCTACCAGTTCAACGCCGGTTCACACAACGCGTTCTTCGTGGACACGGACGGGGGCGTCGTGGCTTTCGACCCCATCTCGCTGGAGGCCGCGGCCGGGCTGGCGATCGCCATTCGCTCGGCGGCCCCGGACAAGCCGCTCGCGGCGATCGTCTACAGCCACAGCGACGCAGACCACGCCACGGGATCCCCCGTGCTGCGGCAGGCGTTCGGCGCCGACATCCCGATCATCGCCCAGGAGAACGCCTTCCCCATCATCACGGCGGGCGGCGACCCCGACCTGCCGCCCCCCGACCTCACCTTCGCGGACAACCTGACCCTGCGGTTCGGCGGGCGCACGATCGAGCTGCACTACCTGGGACCGAGCCACACCGACAACCTGCTGGTGGCGTTCGTGCCGGATCAGCGCGTTCTCTTCGCGGTCGACTTCGTCAGCAACGACCGGGTCGGCTACCGGGACCTCCCGGGATGGCACTTCGACGACCTCTACGTGGCGCTGGACAGGCTGATGGAGATTCCCTTCGAGACCGTTGTCTTCGGCCACGGGCCGGTCGGCGACCGGTCGACCATCGAGCGCCAGCTCGCCTACTACGCCGACCTGCGCGACGCCGTCCAGGAAGCGATCGACCAGGGGCTGACCGAAGAGGAGGCCATGGAGCAGGTGCGCCTCGACGACTATGCCCACTGGGGGCAGTACGAGGCCTGGTTCCCGATGAACGTCGGGGCCGTCTACCGCTGGCTGGCAGGAGCATCCACATGAAGAGACGTGACTTTGTGAAGACCGCCGCCGCGGGCGCCGCGGCCGGTGCCGTGCCCGCGCTGGCAGTGCCAGCCGGCGGGCAGCCAGCCGCAGCGCAGCCCGCCGCCCCCGCCGTCCACACCCCCGCCGCGCGCCCCGTCCTGGTCGCCGACGTGTCCTCGATCCGGTTCCGCAACGGTGGGCCCGAGAGCGCGATCGAGCGGGCCTTCCGCGGCATCACCGAGGGCGAGGACATCCTGGACGCGTGCGTGGCCGGTGTGAACATCCCCGAACTCGACCCGGAGGAGATGGGCATCGGTTACGGCGGCCTTCCAAACGCCGACGGCGTGGTCCAGCTCGACTCGTGCCTGATGCACGGCCCGCGCAAGTGGGCGGGTGGGGTGGCGGGCCTCGAGGGCGTGAAGACCCCGTCCCTCGTCGCCAAGGCGGTCGCCGAGCTGACCGACCACCACCTCATCGCAGGGAAGGGGGCGCAGGATTTCGCCCGCGCCCTCGGCTTCGAGATCCACGACGACCTCAACACGGAAGCCTCGCGCGCGCTGTGGCTGGAATGGCGGCGCCGCGTCGACCCCGGTCACTGGCTCGATCCGGCGGAGCGGCTGCGCGGCAGGGAACGTCCCGGCCAGGACGCGCCGGCACGCATGCGCCGCTTCCACGACGCAGCGCTGGCGGCCGGTCTCTCGATGGTCGACGACGGCCTCATCGACCCGGACTCGTTCTGGGGCACGACCAGCCTTGAGGCCGTGTCGCCAGACGGGGACATCTGCGGCGTGACCACTACCAGCGGCCTCTCGTGGAAGATCCCGGGCAGGGCGGGGGACTCCCCGATCCTCGGCGCGGGCCAGTACGTCGACAACGACGTGGGCGCGGCCGGCTCGACGGGCCGCGGCGAGGCCAACCTCTACAACCTGAGCTGCTTCATGATCGTCGAGTTCATGCGGCAGGGCATGTCGCCCAAGGACGCCGGCATGGCCGTGCTTGAGCGCGTTCGCGACAATACCGTGGAGTCGCGCCTCCGGAATTCCCGAGGTCTGCCGGGCTTCGACCTGCGCTTCTTCATCGTCAACAAGGCGGGGGACTACGCGGGAGTGGCCTTGTACGGGTCGGCGGAGTCAGCATTCGCGGTGTGCGACGAGAACGGTGCCCGGGAAGAGCCGCTGGAAGGTCTGCTTGAGGGCTCGCCGCGGGACTGAGGTGGGCTGACTAGTTGTGCCCCCTTGGGCGTGCCCGTCGTGCTCATAGTTCAGGTTATTATCTAAACTAAACCATGACCAAGACAGGGTTGAGGATGCCCGGACACCACATCCGCCTGGTCTGGCGCCACGATCCCGAGCGCTATCTGCCGCCGGGGCAGCCGGAGACGTGTGAGTACCGCGCTTTCATGCCCGCGCGCCTCGCGGATCTCGGGTTGATGCTGGATGGGGCGGTCGTGGGCGCGGTGTCGGACGCCGAGGGGGCTATCCACGAACTGAATCTGCGTGCGCCGGGAGCCCTGGGGTCTTTCGCCCGGCTGATGCTCCGGACCGAGGCCCTCGCCTCCTGCAGGCTTCGGGGCCCGAGGTTGGACGCTCGCCGGTTGGCGCTTGCCGAGTCTTCTGCGGACGCCGGCTTTCGCGTCGGCGTGGCGCCCCGCCTGGTGCTGGCAACCGTCGACGCCATGCAGTTTGCGAGAAACCTGCCCGTTGCCGATCGCCCGTTCACAACAGGGGACATCGCCGCGATTCACAGGCGCCTGATGGTGCTGCCGCCGCGCCACAGCGCCGGTGTGGTGCGCACCACCCAGTTTTGGGAGGGCGGGAATCTTGACAATCCCAGCGGCGCTGAATTTGTGCCGCCGCCGCCGCGACAGGTCAAGTCGCTGCTGGCGGATCTGGCGGATGCCATGAATCGCGAAGATCTGCCGCCGCTCGTCCAGGCCGCACTGGTGCAGGCCCAATTCGAAACGATCCTGCCGTTTGAGGACGGAAACGGGCGAACCGGGCGTGTGCTGGCGCAGTTGGTGCTACGGCGACGTGGCCTCGCCCCCGTGTTTGTGCCTCCGGTCAGCGTGGTGCTAGCCGCCGAGAGGGAGGCGTATGGTGAGGGCCTGCGGGAATACCGGTTCGGTGATCCGGTGGAATGGGTTGCCGCTTACGCCAGAACAGCCGCTCGGGCAGCCAGGCTCGCCGCGCGCTACCTGGAAGCCGTGGGGATTCTGCAGGCCGAGTGGCGGCACAGGTTGCGGTCACGGGCAAGTCCCCGGACCGATGCGGCAGCCTGGGCGGTGATCGATGTGCTGCCGGCGAGGCCAGTGATTTCGACCGCGAGTGCCATCGTCGCCACGCAACGCGCAAAGTCCGCGGTTCACGGAGCAGTGCGACAGTTGGTCGACTCGGGTGTGCTTGTTCCGCTGTCCACGTCGAAGCGGAACCGGCAGTGGGAGGCGTCGGGATTGCTCCAGCTGCTGGAGGGGCTGGACTTGGGGCTGTTGCCGGGGGTGAAATCGGCAGGGCGTCTTGCGAGGCGACGACGGGTGTCCGGTGCGGCGGTCATTCCGGGTCCAATACACGGATTCCCCGCGCAGGTGCGGTAGCGGCGGCATCAAAGGCGCCGCAACACCCTCCCGGGACGGGCGCCGGTCGTCTGCCCATCCAGCAGGGCCAGTCGGCCGATGCGGGGCGGGATCATGTGCGTCGCCAGGCGCCGTCAACTCCCCAGGTCGAGAACGTGGATATTCCGCCAGCGCACCTTTATCCCACCCCCGTCGTGGATCTGCAGCGCGATCGAGCCCGTGCCGGCACCGACGCCCTCATCCACCAGATCCACCATCCGGGTCCCGTTCAGCCAAGTCGTGACGCGGTCGCCCACGGCCCGCACGCGCATCGTGTTCCAGTCGCCCATCCGGAGCGCTGCGTCGAGCGCGGGGTCGGGCTGGATGAGCCATCCGCGGCCGTAGGATTCGTAGATGCCGCCGGTGAAGAGGCCCGGGGGCGCGACCTCGGCCTGCCAGCCGCTGACGGTCGTGCCTTCGACGCTCGAGCGGAAGAAGACGCCGCTGTTGCCGTCGGCCTCCTGCCTGAAGTCGACGGTGAGGTCGAAGTCGCGGAAGGTGCGGTCGGTGGTGAGATAGCCGTAGGCCGCGTCGGGGCCGCTTTCGCAGACGAGTTCGCCGCTGTCGGCGTACCAGCGCTCGGTGCCGTGGACCTGCCAGCCGTCGAGGTCGGTGCCGTTGAAGAGCGAGACAGGTTCGAGGGGCAGGATCCTGATGCTGCGGTAGTAGACGTTGCGGCCGTGGTCCTGCAGGCCGATCGGGCCGGACGGCGCGCGGCCGTACTGGGGGAAGGGCGCGAACTTGCTGGCGGCGACGAGCGCTTCCCATTCGGGCGAACCGAGTACGTATTCGACCGTTTTGGTGCCGTTCAGCCAGTGCTCGACGTGGTTGTTGGCGATGCGGATGCGGGCGGTGTTCCACTCGCCGGGGCCGTGCAGGGTCTTCTCGCCGGCGGCGTGCAGGTCGTAGTTGTCGCCGGTGAGATGCGTGTTCATGTCCATCGTGCCCATCTCGATGTACGCGGTGTCGTCGAGGACCTGGTACTCGGGCGCGTTGTGCCAGATAGCGGCGCCGGGTTCCTCGATCACCCGGTAGAGGACGCCGCTGTTGGCGACTTCGGAGAGCATGAATTCGAACTTGAGGTCGAAGTCGGTGAAGGACTCGGTGGTGACGATGTCGCCGCCGATGGGGACGTCGGGGTCGGTGGCGGTCGCGCCGACGACGAGCATGCCGTCGACCACCGCCCACCCGGTGTCGGGGAAGGCGTCGAGGTTGTAGCCGCGCCAGCCCGCGGTGGTCTCGCCGTCGAAGAGGAGGCGCCAGCCGGCGGCGCGCTCGGCCTCGGTGAGGGTGTTGGGGGGCGGGGTGGTGAGGTCGTCGGGGGCCGCGTCCGCGCCGGGGGCCGGCTGGTTGTCGGATCCGCCCGAGCAGGCAGCGGCCAGGAGCGCGGCGAGGCCCCACGGGATCCGGCGGCCGGCAGAAGTATGTATTTTGTGTACAATACGCATTACACCAGCCTCATGTCGTCGGGATCCCAATGCACGATCCGGTCCTCGAAGTAGCTGAGGTTGCATGCCAGCGCCGGGGCGGCGGCGCGCATCCCGAAGGCCGCGTCCTCGAGCGCCGGGGGGCCGCCGCGGATCGCCTGGAAGAAGTTGAAGAAGTGGTCGACGTGGGCGCCGCGGTAGCCGCGCTCGACCTCGTATCGGGTCTCGGCGGGGGGCAGCATGCGAACCCGCGCGGGGAGGCCGCTCTCGCCCGCCGCCGCCTCGGCCATCTTCTCCTGCGAGAAGGCGTCCATGGGGTCGACCGCTACGTTCTTGCGAAGCACAACATCGGTCCACGTCACGTCCATGGCACCCTCGCTCCCGACCAGGCGCAGGAAGGTGCTGCCCGAAGTCCCGTCCACGAAGTTGACGCGGAGCGACAGGTTGAAGCCGGGGTGCGTGTCGGTCTCGGGGTAGTCGAAGACGCCGAGGAGCACGTCCGGCACCTCGCGGCCGTCCTTCCAGTAGCGCAGCCCGCCCGCGGCTTGAATGCGCGTGGGCCCCCGCGAGCTGACGACGAAGTGGAGGCTCGAGAATAGGTGCACGAAGAGGTCGCCGGCGACGCCGGTGCCGTAGTCGCGGTAGTTGCGCCAGCGGAAGATGCGGAGCGGGTCGTAGGGCCGGTCGGGGGCGGGTCCGAGGAAGCGCATCCAGTCGACGGTCTCCTCGGAGGCTTCCGGCGGAATGGGATACTGCCAAGCCCCGATGGGATCGTTGCGGG
Source organism: Phenganax stokvisi (assembly GCA_025400075.2). Taxonomy (NCBI): domain Eukaryota; kingdom Metazoa; phylum Cnidaria; class Anthozoa; order Malacalcyonacea; family Clavulariidae; genus Phenganax; species Phenganax stokvisi. Next base: position 31,331 of record JAODVQ020055864.1, read on the forward strand.
CCCAGAAGCCCTCGGCGTAGTTGAGCTGACCGATGGCGCCGGCCTCGTACAGCTCCTTGGCCTTCTCGTTGCCGAGCGAGCTCATCCCCTGGCTGCCCACCTGAAACACCTGGCCCGATTCGTTCTGCGCGCGGATCAGGTCGTGGCCCTCGGCGATGTCGTGCACCATGGGCTTCTCGCAGTAGACGGCCTTGCCGGCGCGCAGCGCGTCGACCGAGATCGGCTGGTGCCAGTGGTCGGGCGTGCCGACGATGATGGCGTCGACGTCGTCGCGGGCGATCACTTCCTGGTAGTCGCGCGTGGTGAAGATGTCGCCGTGGCGCTCGCGGGCGGCGTCGAGGCGTCCGTCGAAGACGTCGCAGGCTGCGACCAGTTCGACGCCGGGGATGCGCAGCGCGGTGTCGACGTCGGCCATCCCCATGCCGCCGGCGCCGACCACGGCCAGACCGATGCGGTCGGAGGGCGGGACCTGGCTGGTGGGTGGCGGTGGGCGCGACAGCGTCCTGCGGATCGGACGCACCGTCTTGCCGGGGATTCCTCCGGCGGACCCCGCGTCGCCGGACGCCACCTCACCCGACGCCAGCGATGGCAGCCCGGCGGCAAGCGCGGAACCGGCCGCGACGGATTTGACGAACGCGCGCCTGCTACTGGCGGCGCGGCGCTCCGGATCGGACTTTCGTGATTCGTTCATGATGCAGATGAGTTGGAAGTCGGCGTGAGGGCGTGCATCGCCCGGGATGGGCCGTCAACGTAAGCGTCCGCCGATTCGCTCTGCAAAGGCCGTCTTCGGCTCACCGTAGCGACATCCTTCCTCGTCAATACGGCAGGAGGTAGAGCGCCACCGCGATGAAGGGGACCAGCAGGATCATCATGGTGATGCCGTAGCCGAACATGTCGCGGGCGCGCAGGCCGGTGATTGCGAGCAGCGGGATCGCCCAGAACGGGTTGAAAAGGTTGGTGTGGGCATCGCCCACGGCGTAGGCCGCGATGGTCTGGCCGTGCGGCACGCCGAGCTCCGCCCCTGCCTGCATCATCGGGCCTCCGACGATGGCCCACTCGCTCCCCGCCGACGGCACGAAGACGTTCAGGACCCCGCCCGTGATCCAGGTCACCACGGGAAAGACGTCGGGGTTGGCCGCCGAGATGTCGAGCAGGCTCTGGGTCATCGTGTCCACGAGCCCGGTCCCGGTCATGATGCCGACGATCCCCGCATAGAAGGGGAACTGAAGGATGATCCCGGCGCTTCCCTTCACGGCGTCGTTAAACTCGTCCTGATACCGGGAAGGACTGATGTAGAGGAGCATCCCGACCATCAGGAACCCGAAGTTGAAGACGTTCAGATCGAGCGCTCCCATCGGGTCCGTAACGAATTCGCGGCCCAGCATGACAACGCCCGTCAGGGCAATGATGCCGCCCAGAATGCGGCTGTGGTTGATCCGGTCGGCCGGACTTGGCCTTGCGATGGCCGGCGCGGGGGGATGAGCGTCCTCGGCATCGGCTTCATCGGGAAGATAGCGCGCGATGCCCCGGCAGTTGCGGTCCGGCGGAGCCAGGAGATAGAGCATCAGGCAGCCGTAGAGCAGCGCAAGCGCCGTCAGAATCAGCGGATAGGAATGGAAGACCCACTCGCTCGCGGGGATCACCCGGTCCACGATACCCATCTGCATGAAGACGTTGTTGTCCGTCGCCTGCAGGAGACCCGCGGAACTGGACATCCCCCATCCCCAGGTCAGGCTCATGCCCATGTATCCCGCCACGGCGAGCAGCGGATAATGGACGGCCATGCTCCGGCGATGGGCGACCTTTCCCATTTCACGCGCGAGGATGGCGCCGAAGATGAGTCCGAGACCCCACGAAATCCATCCCGTCAGCATTGAGCCCGCGCCCACGAGCACCACCGCCTGCCGACCGTTGCGCGGGAGCCGAACCAGCCGGAGAATCCCGCGCTTCACGATGGGGTGGTACGCGACCACGAACCCGGTCACCAGGATGATCACCATCTGCATGGCGAAGGTGAGCAGAACCCAGAAGCCGCTGTACCAGGCGACGGCGATCTCCGCGGCGTTCGAGCCCTCCGACCACCAGGCGGCCAACGCCGCCACATAGGTGAGGATAATGGCGAACAGGAACGGGTTCGGCATCCATCGTTCGACGAAGTCCGCGATGACCTCACCGAGCTTCTGTACGGGCGTGAGTCTGGGTGCTTCGGCGCTACTCTCGGCCAAGGCGCATCCTCCCTCTGGCGTCTTCGGAGCTGGATTTGCCCGCGAAGTCCCGGCTGCGGGCCGGCAACCGGGCAACATACCGGGTGGGCCGCTCCAAAAACAGGAAGCGTGAGGCGCCGGAGAGCCGAGGCGCCGAAGAGCCCTTGCCCGCCAACCCGGGCAGGAACACAATGGGATGATGCTCCGCCCGTCATCCCCCGGTGTCTCGATCCTCGCGATCCTCGTGGCCACCGCCTTGCCGGCCGCAGCTTCCCTCGGCTTTGTCCCGGCCCGTACGGCCACCCCCGACCCTGTGCGGGTCGTCGTCGAAACCGACATGGGCACCTTCGAACTCGACATCGACATCGACCGGGCGCCCGTCACCGCCACCAACTTCCTCCGCTACGTCGACGGCGGCCACTACGATGGCGGCGCCTTCTTCCGCACCGTGCACACTGAGAATCAGCCCGACGACTCCATCCGGATCGCCGTGGTACAGGGCGGCCGGAATCCCGACGCGGCCGCGGACCCCTTCCCGTCGATCCCACTCGAACGCACCAGCGAGACCGGCGTCCTCCACACCGACGGGGCCGTCTCGATGGCCCGTGGCGGCCCCGACACCGCCACCCACAGCTTCTTCATCTGCATCGGCGACCAGCCGTCACTCGACTACGGCGGCATGCGCAACCCCGACGGGCAGGGGTTCGCGGCGTTCGGACGCGTGATTGTGGGGATGGATGTGGTCCGGGCCATCCACGAGGCGCCCTACAACGCGCAGCAGCTGACGCCGCCGGTCGGGATCGTGAGGGTTTTCAGGAAACAGTAAAGCATACATTACAGAATGTCGTGTTTGCTTTACGGCCGTCCGCAGCCATCCGCTGTTCGATGGCCTACCTGATCTCGTCAGGCAGCCTCTTCACCACGATGGTCGGCACGTCCAGTTCGTCGGTTTCCCAGTAGAGGACCAGGCCGTCCGGTCCGAAGGCGGCGGGCATTCCGGGCGCAGCCGCGGCGAATGTTCCCACGTACTCGCGGTTCGCGTCGAAGAGGTCGATGGGTCCGTCGTCATCCCACGGATCCTCTCCCCGCCGCTGGATCCACAGGCCGCCGTCCCAGGTCGCCCGCACTTCCCTCACCACGGGGACCTCGTCCAGAAAGTTGCGGTTCTCCGTTGCCTCCCGCATGGCCGCCATCATTCCCGGCATGAAGGCTGCCGCCATCGCGGATGCTTCGGCGAACTGCGGATCTTCCGACTGCTCTTCCAGTTCTCGCAACGCGTGCGCGATCATGCCCTCCCGGATGCCGTCGGTAACGGCTTCCGGCGAAATCGGGCGCGTCAGCACATCGGTCACCTGTCCATCGGCGTCGGCGATCTTGATGGCGAATGCCGACGAGTCCGAATAGGCGATCGTTCCGTCCGGCAGCACGTCCCAGTGGAATCCGGGTTCAAAGAACGGTTCATTGCTGAGCATCCCCATCATTGCCGAGGGATTCGTCAGGTCCTCGACGCTCAAGTCGTCCGCGACCTCCTCCCGAGGAACCCTCCATCCCTGCAGGATCGGCGTAGACGAAACGATATCTCCGTCCAGGGTCAGCCGCTCAAGCCCGCGATCGTCGACCCCCGCGTCCCCGGAATCCTGCGTGTCACCCAGCATCTCACCGAAAAGGCTCCCCATCCTGTTCATGACCGCAGGCGCCCCCTGGGCGACCAGCGCGTTGCCGAGCGGATCCGGTTTGATTGCCAGTCTCATCGCGCCGAACATGGCCCCCGGACCCTGGCCGGCGCTGATCCTCACCAACCGCTCGAATTCTCCGTCCGGCGTGAAGAGCTGGTATGCGGTGTGCCCCAGGTTGAAGACCGCGAAGCGTCCGTCACGCCAGACGGCAAGGTCCATCGGCCTGTTGAACTCACCGGGGCCCTGTCCCTGACGCCCGATGATGCTTACCAATCCGCCTTCCGAGTCGAGGACGACGACCCGGCCGGCCGAGGTGTCAAGGACACGGAGGTTTCCGGCGCCGTCGAATTCCGCGCGGGAAGGACCCTCGAAGAAGGCCCATTCGGGTGCATTCATCCCGCCCGCCCGGTAGACCTCGGGGAAGTCGCCCGAGAGCTCCCGGTCCTGCGCGGCGACAGCGTGCACGCACACGGCCAAACCGGTCCCCAGGGCGACAAACAGTCGCCTGAGCCCCATCGAAGCACGAATCCTCACGATCAATTCTCCTTTTCCCCGCCACGGTGACCCCGATGACTCACTCCATGCCCAGCGCGCCCTCCGCAAGGATCGGATGCATCTGGCCGGTCATCTGCCAGTGCACCAGGACCGTGGGAATGACCCCGGCGCCGTAGAACTCGTCGAAGAACCCCTTGACCGTGAAGTCGCTGCCCTGCTGCAGGGCGTACTCCGCGACCAGCTCCTCGATCTGCGCCTTGCCGCTCAGGTAGCTGGTGCCGTACCCCGGCTGTCTCAGGTAGAGGTGCTGCTCCCCCCGGACGAGCGCGCCGTCCGGCAGCCACCCCCGCGGCGTCCACTTCATGGAGTGGGCCACGGCCTCTTCCATGTCGTAGTCGCCGGAGTGCAGCCGCAGCCCGCTCAGCGCCCGGCCCGCCCTCTGGGCGACCATGATCCAGGTGAGCTCGCGCGATCGGGGCGAGCCCTCGAGCAGGCCCAGGTGCATGAACCACTCCTCGACCCCGGTCGCCAGCCCTTCGGAACGGGCGTCGTAGATGTTGAACAGCGACGGCGTGGCCCGGATCAGGCTCGCATGCGGCTCCAGATCCATCTGTGCCAGCTCGATCCAGTGGTGCATGTGGGGGCGGAAGGCGTCCGGATCGCGGTAGTTGACTTCGGAGAAGAAGTTGCGGATCTGGCCGGGCTCGGCCGGGGTGAAGCTGCCGTTCACCGCCCGCAGCGCGGAGTCCGCGTAGGGGGCGACGCTCTGCACCTCCTCGTCGACCAGGAACTGCATGTAGCGGTCCACCGACTCGTTCAGCCGCCGATCGTACTCCTGCGCGGATCCGATCCGTTCCTGTTCAGGCAGGGCGCGATTGCGGTTCTCCTCGAAGCGCAGGGTGGCGTGCGAGCGTGCGAGTTCCCGGCTCATGAGCGTCTCCTGCTCCTCCCAGGAGTAGGGCACCAGGTGGACGTTCTGCATGAGCCAGGTGTAGTTGTCGCTCCCCACGCCCGACGGCCCGGTGCGGCTCGGGGCTTCGGCCTCGACCCAGTCCCGGAACGCCAGCGAGGCTTCGCGTGCGTCGGCGATCGCCTGATCGAGCGCGGGATGCGCGCCGCCCACCTGCCCGGCGAGGCCGTCGAGGTCCCTCACCTGGGCGTTGAAGGACCGGACTCCGGCCTGCCAAAGGTCGGCGGCCTCGGCGTCGGCAAGGTTGACGCGCGCCTGGTCCAGCAGCGCCGGTATCCTCCCGATGCGTCCGGAGAGCTCTTCGGCGTCGCTGTCGGAGAGTGGGTAGGCGTAGGTCCACAGGTCGATGAAGCCGTGCGCGACCGGCCCCTCGTGCGCCGGCACGTCGCTGCGCGCGGCGAAGACGGATGCGTAGTACGCAGGATCCCGCGCCCAGGGCCGGCGGACGCGATGATCGAAGTCGAGTCCGTTCATCTCGGCCCGCACGATGTGCCAGTCGATCTGCTCCTCGACGCTCCAGCCGGTGGTGTCGAAGGCCGCCAGCGCCTCCATCCACCCCGCCAGCGCGGCGTGCTGCGCGGCCATGGTCGCGCCGGAGTAGTCGGGCACGCCGTCCAGCATGGGCGGCTCCTCGAAGTCGCGCCACGCCGAGAAGAACGAGACGAGCTCGGGGTGGGAGGCGCCGGCCGCGGGGGGCGCCTCAAGTTCCTGGCCGGAAGGCGAGTCCTGCGTGGGAGGCGGGTCGCCGCCGGTACAGGAGGCGGCCGCGAGGGTCACGAAAACGAGGGCGAGGGGCTGGGTCCGGTTCATGGCGTCAAAGTCCGGGATAGCGAGAGGACCGTGGGGATGCGCCTTGCGATTCTACGCTCCGCTCTCCCACAGGTCCAGATGACGCGAGAAGACCTCGGCAAGGTCGATCAGGCCCAGCACCGGAAACAGGTCCATCTGCCCCGCCGCCGTTGCTCACGGCCCCCGTCATGTCCACTGCGCAAACTTCCTGGACCACATCGGGGCGATCCGCTAGAATTCGGCTCGGCAACCAACCGTCCGCGAGAGCGGGATTGGTCCGCCGGCGGCGGATCAGGACAGCGCGAGGAAGCAAATAGCGAGAATGAAGCTGAAGCACGGCCTGGTCGGCGCTGGCATCATGATTCTCGGAGTCTCCTTCGCACCACTCGCTACCGGGCACGGGCTCGCTTCGGCCCAACAGGTCAGGGCGCTAGGCAATGGCGCGGCCGTCAGGCTTGACCCGTCCGATTCCGGCCCGATCATCGCCAACCTGGCGGCAGGTGCGACGCTCGACTGGATCGGGGAGTCGGGTCCGTACCATATCGTGTCGATACCCGGCCAGCCCGGCGAGGACGACCTGATCGGATACGTCCTCGCTGCGGAAGTCGAGGTCGTGGGAACCGTGTCGGGCGGAGCGCAGCCCACGGCGACGGGGTCCGTGATCCCGGACATCCACGCGCAATACGAGAGGTCGAAAGCGCGCCGGTCGTCGGGCCTGCAGAGGTGGCTGTGGGGAGGGACGCTGGCCATCGTCGCGATAGCCACGACCAGGATCGTGTTCGAGCCGGGGGACGAAGACGCGTACGCCGACTCGGCCTCCCATCAAGCCGCGGTTGACAGGCACTCGACCGCGCGCACCGTCAGGAATGGCGTCACGCTGGCCGGTGCCGGCCTGCTCACCTGGGGGGCCGCCGACTTTGTCCTGGGAAGACGGGACATGGAGACGATGGAAGGCGAGCTCCCCACATTGGCCAGTCCGGCTCTGGAGGATCAGTACAGGGACGCCAGCGGGAGGCGCGGATCGGGGAAGAGGAGGTTCCTCTGGGGCGCCATCATGGCGGGCGGCTCCTACGCGACGGTGAAGTGGCTGCCCTGGCTGGGCGTTCCGGACCGGGCGGACTACGACGCGGAGTGGGAGTACCTGTCCGCGGCGCACAGGCGGGACCGGACCGAGACCGCGAACAGGTGGTTCATCGGCGTGGGGAGCCTGCTTGGAGTCTGGGGCGCGGCCGATTGGGTACTCGGGTCGAGGAAGATGTCCGAGATCGAGGCGATCTCGCGCGTGAGCGCGTCGCCGTCGTCGCCGAAAACTCCCGTGGCCGGTGCCACGCCGGATCTGTTCGTCAGGCGCGCCGCGGGCCGTACCGAGATCGGCCTCGTCTGGAGCCGGTGATGGGGCGCCCCGGGGCAAGCCTTCGTCGTCTCTCATATGCGGCTGGCGTCACCATAATCGTGGGCGCAGCTGCCCTGATGGTCTTCGTGGCACGGAGCCGGACCCTAACGCCGGAGCAGCGTGCCGCCGCCCAGGAGGCTCAACTCGGCCTCGGCACCGATCTCCTGGCGCTGGTCGAACTCGGACTTTCCGCCGAGGGGCGCTACGCCGGGGACGCCGACGGCGTGCTGGAACCCGAAGCGCGCCAGGGACTCCGCGAATGGCAGACCGACCGGGGCATCGAGGCCACGGGATATCTGGACCGGACCAGCCTGACGGAACTGCTGGCGGCGGGCCGGGAGGCGGAGGCGCAGGCGGAAGAGGCGCGCCGCAGGGACGAGGCGGAGGCCGAGGTGCGGCGGCTTGCCGAGGAGCGTCGGATCGCACGCGAGGAGCGGTTGGCGGAACAGGCCCGCGTCGACGCCGAGCGGCGTGAGGAGGAGCGGCGGCTCGCCGAGGAGGCCCGCCGGGCCGAGGACGCGCGGTTGGCGGAAGAAGCTCGCCTGGAGATGGAGCGGATCGCGGAGCAGGCCCGTCTGGCCGAAGAGGCCCGCCTGGCGGAGCAGGAGCGGCTGGCGGAAGAGGCCCGCCTGGCCGAGCAGGCCCGGTTGGCGGAGGAAGCCCGCCAGGCGGAGCAGGAGCGGGTGGACCAGGCACGCCGGATCGCGGCCGAGCGGCTGGGGAACCCCGGGCAGCGACAGGCCGAGACCATGGAGGCGGCGCGGCGGCGGGCCGAAGAGCGGCTCACCGACGGCCAGCTGCTGCTCGCCGCGAGAAGCGATCTGGCCGGGACCACCGGCGACCTGAACTGGCGTCTCGCCCTGAACCGGCGGTCCTGGACGGGTGTGCGGTCACGCGGCGACGACGTCGTGGGGCTCGACCTCAACGGGCGCAGTCTCGGGGGCGGGATTCCCACGCGGCTCGCACGCCTGACGGAACTGGAGCTCCTGAACCTGGGTGGAAACCGGCTGACCGGCGCGATTCCGGCCGAGCTGGGCTCGCTGGGCAACCTCAAGGCGCTGTTTCTCGAGGACAACCAGCTGTCGGGCCAGATCCCGGCCGAACTGGGTGCGATGTCGAATCTCGAGGACCTGCACCTGTACAACAACCCGCTGACCGGGATCATCCCGCCGGACCTGGGGAACCTGGCGAGCCTCAAGCGGCTGCGGCTGTCCCGAACGCAGATCGCCGGCCGGATCCCGCCCGAGCTGGGCCAACTGCGCCAGCTCGAACTCCTCGCCCTCAGCGGGAACCAGCTCTCCGGGCAGATACCTGCCGAGCTGGCCAATCTGACCAGCCTGAGGCGGCTCACGCTCCGCGACAATCGCTTGTCGGGATGCATACCGAAGCCGCTGATGCGCTTCGAGTCCGGCATCAATCCCCAGCTGGGCGGCGTTCGCCTTCCCGAGTGCGGACGGCAATGAGCGACAACGCGGGTGCGCCCGCCGGGAGGGACGAACAGGTACCGTTCCGGGCCGTGACCCTGTTCGTCTCCCTGCTGGTCGGCATCGTCCTCGTGGGGGTCCTGTCCTACGTGTTCCCGGCCGGCGACGACAGCATGGCCGCCGAACTGCTGGTCGACAGGAACACCCGGATCTTCCCCTACCCGTTCACCATACAGAACGTGATGTGGGTCGTCTTCTGCGTGGCCGCCGGAGAGCTGGTGGTGCGCCATCTCACCGGCCGCCGGGAAGGCGAGCAGATTCACCTCGGACTTTTGCCTGAGGACGACGAGACGATCCTGCGCAGACGGGACCTGACCCCGATCTACCAACGGGTGGTCGAGTCCGATCCGGAGAGGCGGTACCTGCTGCAGCGCCTGCTGACCGGCGCGCTTCTGCAGTTCCGCAACAGCGGGTCGGTGGACCAGATCAACACGATGACCAACGTGTCGCTCGAACTCTATCAGCATGAAATCGAGCAGCGGTACAACATGCTGCGCTACGTCGTCTGGCTGGTACCGACGCTCGGCTTCATCGGGACCGTACTGGGTATCGCATTCGCGATGCGCAGCGCCGGGGTCATGTTCGCGGGCGCCAGCATCACGGCGGGATCGCTCGGACCCGAGATGATGGAGCAGTTGACGGGGGACCTCGGGGTCGCGTTCTACACGACCCTGCTCGCCCTGATGCAATCGGCGGTGCTGATGTTCGCGATGTACATCATCCGGGGGAGGGAAGAGGGTGTCCTGAACAGGATCGGCCAGTACTGCCTGGGCAATCTGTCGAACAGGCTGGTGGGGTCAGAACAGGGACAGCAGCAGGTTGACTGTCAGTGAGCCTCCCACGTCGCGCACGTACTGGCCACCACCAGCCTCCGCGACACTGCGCAGAAACTCTTCCGTGGCGGAGTCCGTGCCCCCCGTCCTGACGTAGACCGTGGAGACCCGATGCCCTTCGGGTCGTCCGATGCCGGTGGAGACCTGGATGGACCGATCGATCTCCTCGCTGTACGCCGGGTTGTCGGTCACCAGAACGACGACCCTTCGCTCGGATCGCGGCCGCCAGGTCATCCGGGAAGCCGCCGAAAGCGCATCGTAGAAGGCTTCGGGGCTGTCGGGGTTGTTGCCTCTGCCGGTTCCCATGCCCACCGACAGGCCGTTCACAAACGTGCGGAACGCGTCGCGGTTCGCGGTCGGGCCCGAAATCTCCCGCAACGGGAAGAGGAACAGCGGGCTCTCCCATCGGCGATCGCCGAACGCCACCATCCCGATGCCGAAGCTCGGCGAGATCCGGTTCATGAGGACGGCGAGCTGCTCGACCTCGGCCTTCAGCGAGGCGACCTGCCCGCGCATGCTGTTGGTGACGTCCAGCGCGATGATGAGGTCGAGGTGAGGGAACCGGAAATGCGGCGCGTCCACCTGGATCGGTGCGGGCGCGGGCTCCGGGCATATGACCGGGGCGGGCACCGTGGGACAGACCGGGCACGCCACGGGGTCGGGCACGGCGGGACAGATCGTCTCCGGCACGGGTTCCGGGACCGGGCACGTGGGGCACACCGGGCAGGCGATCGGTTCCACAACGGCGGCGACGACCGGACACGTGGGGCACACCGGGCACACGACCGAGTCGGGAGTTGGAACGGCCATAATGGTCGGAGCTGGCGGGGCCGGGATGTCCGGGACCGCCTGCCCGATCATCGGGAAGATGACGACCGCGATCAGGATGAATGCACCGAGGGCCGACGCAAACAGGTCCAGCGCCGCGATTCCGAACGGGCTCGGTGCGCGGTTCGTCGTCTTCATGACTCGCGATCCGCTCCGTGTGTGGGGCGCGTGTCCGGTCTCCCGGCTCCCGCTCGCCGATCCAGTGCCGTGCAGGCCGGCGCAACCAGCCCAGCCGGAGCCTGGAACAAAATCGCCACGGCGGGCCGGGCTCGCAACAGGATCCTCGCGCGCCGTCGGGGCCCATGAGGTCACCCGCAGGAACGCGATGAACGCGGGTCGCGCGACCCGGAAATCCGAGCCCGGGCTAGTGTAGACCTCCGCGCCGTACTGCTCGTAGTTCAGTTTATTGTCTAACCTGATGGAGTGGACGCCCCCTCCCGGCGGCATCGCAATGTGCCAAGGATG
>JAODVQ020055865.1:0-18869 GCA_025400075.2 Phenganax stokvisi
ATTTTCTTAGTTCAAACTTTTTTGAAATTTTGTCTATAAGGTTAAAGGTCCATTAATAGCTCACTAGGAAGCTAGGAACTGCAAGCAAGCCAATAATTTCAGTTGTTGCATTTTTCGTGTCTGCATCTATAGCGCGAATACTATAACCTTGAAATTCAAGTTTGATGATGTGCAAACTTCTCTACAATGAGCGGCATTTATATTGTTAGATGTCTATTTTGTCGTGATGACAAACTTGAATATCGCAAGAAGAAACATGCTTGCTGCGGTGAAGGGTTTGATTCTTTTTTCTAAAATCTTAAGTCTTTATAATTTTTATGTAAATGGTTCTTTTCAGAACTAGGGAATCAAATCATTCAGCATGGTTAACATATTTCTTCTTGCGACGTTAGACCTCTTGGTCGCCCGCAAATCTTTTTATTTTGTATTATCATACTTAATATCTTAACAGTATCATTGAGCGATTTCTTCTCACTATTCGATGATATCTGTATCATACCCAAAAGACATTGGCTACTCCGAAGAAAAAGATACCACTTATGAAACAAATCAGAAGATTTAATATTGATCTAGTTTAATAAGACTATCTGTAGTTTTATCTTTTCTTGGGACTTTCTCCAAATATTCGACAGGCACATCTGATAAAAATTAAGGCATTAAAACTGACTTTAGTTTGATTTTTATCTGCTTGTCAATGCGTGACTTTTTTATCGATGGATTTTAGGTGGTGGTGAATTAACAAATCCAAGTCAAGCATGGCTTACTGTCAGTGAAAATGATGATCCGTATGGCGAACTAGGATTCGCTGTTGCTCCACAAACATTGAATATTGAAGAAACCGTGAGATATTCTGAGATCAAAGTTCTTCGCAGTAAGGGAAACTATGGCACTATAACAGTGAGCTTTCAAACAATTTCACAAACGGCCGATAGTTCAGAAGGTGCTATTATAAGATTTGGCGTCTTTCAAAGTTTTCAAACAAGAAATGCTCAAAAATGGTACTCGTTTTCGGCATATGGTAAACAGTATTTATTGCTTGGGGCTGGGAATGGTACCCGTGGTAACGATGACGCGTACGTTGGTTCTGGATTGTATTATTGGCAAGGAGTGTATACACATGTCACGGTATGTTTAGTAAACAAGTATAAATACAGTACTTATCCTAGCCAACATATTTTTTACTACATTACTTCTTGTGAATGGAGACTATCCTTAACCTAGCTCTGATATCATGATCTAAAAACTAAGTTTTTAAACTTATGCCTTCCCATCACCATAAACACTTTTTTTTTCTCATTTTAGAACATCGCCACTAACAACCCTGTTCAGTTCGCATCATTTAGCATCAATGATCAGTATTACATCGCAGTTGCAAATCACGGCTCTGAAAACAACTATGAGATAATGTCCTCAATATACAAGATATTTCAGAATGGGACAATGATATTTCATCAAGTTATTCCTACTCAACGAGCTTCAGATGTGAAATATTTTCAACCTAAAGGAAGCAGTGATATGTATCTTATTTTTGCCAATATGCAAGACAATTCAGGAAACACCGCTGTTGCCTCGAAGGTAATGAATATGAGTTAACTTGTTTTGTATTTTTGGCTTTGTATTTTGTCTTTGTATTTTTTCTCGTGTCGTGTTTATATACATTCGCATTTCGCTGCATTGTTTTTTAAAATACGTTTTGAAGTCTGTTTGTTTGAATTTCATTATTCTTTTTCTGTTTGATAAATTATTGTATTATTTTTCTTAGTGGCGTTTTATATCCTGTCTTCTAATTCAAATTTTTGTGTCTTTGTCATTTTTTCTGTTACATTTTTCCTGTATTTGTTTGCTACTTTGCTTTTTTTTCTGCACTGAAGAATGAACTGCTGGATTGGACTCTTAGCTTTGTCTGTCTCTCCGTCTGTCCGTTCGTTTGTCTGTCTAGGGCTTGTGATGGTGGCGATGTCGATTTGATTCTCGGTTTGACCATTACAGCCCTTATGAAAAACTTCTTTTAGCTCTATTGTAGATAATAGGGAAAGTTGACAGGGTCGGTTAGGATAAGTTTAATAGAAAAGTAATGACAGCATTGTTACTGGAATAATAATGTTTATCAAAACATTTAACATGTAGAATTAGTGAAAAAAAATTAAAAATTGCTTCGCTGTGTGAATGGTAAACATTTTATAAACATTAGCGATAAGTGGTGCTGTATAACTACCGCTATATTTCCTAGACTGTGCGTGTAGCAAAATTTCTGCAATGCTGCCACTTATTATTATATTTTCACTCCGTTTCAGGTTTACAAATGGGCTAGTGGACTATTTATCGACGATAGGACCGGGTTAAATTGTCGTGGTGCCTCAGGCCTTGCACTGTTCACAATGAATAGCCGTGAATTTCTGGCTATTTCCAGTTTCTATGACAGCGTGAACCGCAAATACCAAAGTACTTCCGTGATTTTTGAATGGAAGACAAACCGGTTTGAACCGATTCAAGAAATCTCTACCAATGGAGCTGCTGGAGTGGAATACTTCATGTTAGACGGAGACCATTACCTCTTATTTGTCAACTCTCGCTCAATGCCTAGTTTGTATAAATGGGACACCGGAAACTTTGTTTTGCATCAAGAGCTGTTTATTAGTAGTACAAAGTCTGTGAAAGGGTTTTCTACGAATGGTGAAGTTTTGTTGGTTACTACTTCAACTGAAGGGAAATCACAGTTGTTGAAGTGGAACAGCCAGACTTCGAAGTTTCAAATGTTCGCGGTAAATGAAATTTGGGTTATAATCCATGGAAACATGATCAAAAAACTTGCTAAACTTGAAACTTTGTTTTTTGAGCCATTATTTTACCTTGAGACGTCTTCCCATACAGAAATATTTTGAATATATGATTATGCATACTAATAATTCAACTACACTGTTAATTCGATACTGAGCTACCATTACATGATACTATATGCAATATTATATAAACACACTTGAACATAGATGGAACAAACTAATTTCACCGACTCTCCAAACCGTATGTCTAAAGGCTTTATCTTCCTCGTACACAAGTTTGTAAAAGCACGGACGAAAAGATAGAACAAAGACTCTGGTGGTCTCTAAACCATATCTCCAATGACTATGTTCTCTCGTGCACAAGTTACTTAAACGTGAACAACACCATAGAACAAAAGATATCGTGTTATACAGGAGCTTTTAAGTTTCAGTGTTCCGACAAGTTCTTTATTGACTTTAGAATAAAAAGCCTTCTACTTCTATTACCCGTTGTTTTCATGTAATTTGCTAAATATCTATTTTTAATTTTATATTTAGAATATTACTGAAAATGACGCTCAAGATATTCAACCAATCACAGTTCAAGAATCTGTGAATCATAATGTAACCCTTTTAGCTGTTGCTATGGCAGCAACCGGGGAATCACGTTTACTTCAACCTGCTATGGTTTCCAAACATGCAGATTTTATTCCTAGGTTGGTGTCCCGTGTTTTTTTTGTACCTTTTGATTTGGACAATTAATGCCAAGGCATGTTGCACAGTGCAATCACTCATGCAACTTGTTTCACTCGTTTTTTTCCAGGAAAGGTGAACTTATATTCAATGATGGAGACACCGAATTAAGCTTCTATGTTACGATTTTCAACGACTCCATTTCTGAGCCTGATGAGACTTTTAAGGTTACCCTTAGCAACGCTACGGGCGGCTCTGTGATTGGTCAAAACGGTGATTTAGAAGTGAAGATATTGTCCAATGGTAATCCTTATGGCCGTATTGAGTTTGCAATGGATTCTGGGTACATAATCGTTGATGAGAGGGCTCGAGATTGGGTGTTACATGTGGAAGTATTGCGAGAACAAGGAAATTATGGAGAGGTATTCTCTTAACATGGCTTTTACTTCAGTAATGTGTATCTTGTGGTAGTTCTCCATATTATCCTTTGTACTCTGTCGTTTAGTCAACTTGAGATTGTATCTCATAAAAAGTGCAATTTTCACCCACAATACCCAATCCCTTAATAACTTTAAATAAAGAGATAAAACAAAAGCTTTTGTCAAGTCTTCGAAACATATCTTTGATGAAAGTATCTACACCATGCACATGTTAGCTTGAACAGGAACAAAAAATACGACATAGATATTATTGTAGTCTTCAAACCATATCTTTAACGAAAATATGTTCGTTGTACATAAGTGTGAATAAACACAAACACTTTGACCAAGTCTCTAAACCTTTAGTCTATTGATCTATGCCGTTTCCCACTTCAACCGTCCCGAAGTGTATCTCTTTGTTTTGTGGGAACCAGAGTTTAGGTAGTAACGGTTTGAAAAAAAGAAATGCGCTACCGTACGCTACGATCCAGTTGAAGTGAGCGACGGCCTTCCGTGTACACAAGTTAGCATTAGCATCGTAAAAAGACATAACAAAGTTGGTGAAGTTTCCAAACCGTACATTAATATCATAATTTTATGGTGTTTTTAAGGTTGTGGTGGCATGGAACAGTAGTGGTAATGCTTCCGAGAGTGGTCGTCATGGTGATGCTGACGTTTTCCCCTCTTCTGGCGAGATTTTGTTTTTGAAAGGGGAGACAAGGAAGACAATTAATCTTACGATTATTGCCGATGATGTTCCAGAAATCAACGAAGAGTTTCAAGTGAGGTAAGCAGATTAGGAATAAACTATTGAAAATTTCGTGATTTTTTTCTGTTGGTTATCAAAACGTATTCATTTTGTCAGAGTACCAGTCTACTTAAACATTGAACATATACTCTAGCCAAGTATCCGAAGCATAATCTTGAATGACTAAATATATTCCAGATTAACGTCCTTACTAAGTGATGGTTCAGAACTTCCCAACCAAGGAGCAGTGATCAACGCTGCTCAGTCTTCATCAACTATCTTCATACGAGGCAATGATGAGCCTCATGGTGTGGTTGCTTGGCAGCGCACAGTCGCGCTTGCGCAAGAGTCTGAGGCCACTAATAGCACAATACAACTTGTCATTGAGAGACAGTTTGGGTCAATTGGGGATATCAAGGTCTACTATAGTACATTTGAAGCATCATCAAATAGTTCAGAGAATGAAAGACCTGCAAAACCAAATCAAGATTATATTCCTGTTTCCGGTGAAACATTGATGCCTGACGGAGTCAATATCACAAATATATCTATTCATGTTATCCATGTAAGTAATCATAGGCAAGGTCGAGCTTAGAAATCATATATGTTTAAATGAATTGAAGCATCCACAGAGTGTTAAAAGAACGGAACCTGATTTGTACGTGACTATCAAATTATATTAATCCACTTCAAAAAATTAGAAATCACATAATAAAACGTAAAAAATATCAAAGTTTACTCTGCTGGAAACTTTTTACAACTGCGTTTTAATTACCTAAATTTCTTTGCTTTGTTTTTATTTATGGGAGACGCAGCTTAATCGAATTTGAAATGCATCGAACTAATTTGAAATGTGTGCATAAATCTATGTTCCGTTTTTTTGAGACAAACTGACGAGTGTATGTCAAGGTCAGGGATTGTACGTGTTTATATTATACATATATTTGAGTGATTTCAAGTCTCAGTACCAAGTTATATATGTTTATATTATTTAAGTCATCTACAGTGTCTGCATCAAGATAAGGAATCGTACAAACTATTACTTTTTTCACGTCACTATCATTTGTAACTAAACACAATCATAAAATTGCTTACTTTTTTCATCTAGGACAACAATGCAGAAATCAACGAGATATTTTTTGTCAATATAACTGCAGTTGAACTTCTTGATGCATATTCAATCCCCCCTGAAAATTCTCCACGCATAAATCCTTTCAGTCAAATTGCCAAAGTGGTTATCTCAGAGAATGATAACAGACGGGGGGAGCTGAATTTCGATATCAGTGATCTTGTAGATCCTTTATCTGGGATAATCAAGGTATTAATTATTCATCTAACAATATTTTCACTTGTAAGCTAACTTGTCTCCTTTTTGTAGCTGGGGTTGGTTGAATTTTTAAAAAACCTAGTTAACTTCAAAGCTCAACTCTAAGATATGCAAGAGCACTATTTTAGAGTTAGCGACCAATTATAGTCAAAACATATTTAAAACTTTCCTACAGCCGGCGTTTACGTTTTGCAAAGATCAATTCAACGTTTAGCAGATGGTGTAGGACTCTAGAACATGGCTCGTTTTATAAGTCGAAATTTTCATGTTTCGAATCTTTCGCTAATGAAGTCAAGCGCAAATTCCATAGGTGGGCTGCTCGTTGCCCATTTAGTCTCAGCGGTAAATTTTTTAAATTTAAATATTATTTATTATTTTATTTATTAGTTAGAGAAGAAATCGTATTTGTGTTTTCCTTGAACAAACGAAACTGAAAATTTTTAAACGAATACAATTGTTTTGCAGTTGACTATACATTCTGTACAAAAATTGATTGGAGAGATTTAGAAAATGTCTGGGAGTGTCATTAAACTGCGATTTGTCCACCGTGTAATCCAAGCGGTCTACAAGCGACCGTCGTTCAGTTTTTATGCTGTTCTACTGTATGTAAGTGTTGTATTTTTCGTAGGTGAACGAGGACGTTGGTGTACTTCGGATTCCTGTGTCTCGTTCTGGGGGTACATATGGTATTGTTGGCTTTGAGTACCGTCTTATCCCTCACACAGTTAACGAGAATGATTATACTCCAACGAAAGGACAAATTGTATTTCAAGCGAATCAAACTAAGAGTGTTCTGGTTATCAATGTAACTGATGACGACACAGCGGAGGTCGCCGAACGTTTCCGACTCGAGATGACGCAACCAATTGGTGGCGCAAAATTGGGAACAAGTCGAGAAGTGACTATCGAAATACGAGCCAGTGATCAGCCTTATGGAGTTTTTGTGTAAGTGAGCGTAAGATATTTATCCTTTTATGATGTAAGTGTAAGTTACCCCGAGTTAGCCCCGCGACGTTATCTTTTTTGTATTTGTAGTAATTTTGCAAATGCTAAAACTATACTGGTGATTCTACAACTACTTTCGAAGTTGTCAAGCGTAGAGCTGTAATACTTTCTGCACAGTCCGTTTCCTGTTTTCAGTATTATTTCGAAATGTTCTTGTATCTTCTAACGTTATTTTAGATTTGCTGCTCCTCTAAGTGTGCTATTGGACGAAGGTCGCGAAGTGCAACTCACTGTGAAAAGACTTCAAGGAAGTTTCAGAGAGGTTCATGTTTATTGGAATATCAGTGTTGATGCGTTTCCAGATATTTATCCTGCCAATGGCACTCTGACGTTTGATGCTGTAAGTTTCAAGAAATTGTTTTTTCCAAGAATCAGTCGTGTTGTTGTTTAACTCTCTGCTTCGGCATCAACGCATCTTCTCATTTCATAATCATTAGTCTTGTTTCCAGAACTCATTCTTCGGTTTGGTTAACTGACTTTACGAACTAAGTTTGACAATTCCTCAGGCCTACAAACTTTCCACATTGCGGTCTAGTGGCTTAGTTATTCTGAAGCAAACTGTATATACTTTATGCATTCGAAAAGCATTGTAAGTAGCTACGCAATTCAACTCATGCGGCCAAGTAACTGTTTGTAAAATATCAATTTACCTATCTTATTAGAATGTGACCAGTCAAGTAATTCGAATACGAGCCCGGGATGATGACATACCAGAGGGGGATAAGCTGTACTATTGTTACTTGGTGGCAGCAGATAATGGTGGTGTCATTGGCAGCGAAAGACAAGTGAGACTACGTATGAATGCAAATGATGACGCATATGGTATAATGGCAGTGGACCCGTTCACTTCACTGGTGTATGTTGGCGAGCCTGATTTACCATTGTATCATGGAAATGTTATTGTCAGGTGTGTAGTGCATGTGTAGTTCACACGCGTGAAAATTATCAAGTTGTTACAATGTTGATAAGAACAGGATGCAACAATGTTGTGCTGCACCTGTTGTTGACAGTTTTTAACGACGTTGTTCTGAATTGTTGCACCTGATTCATATGCTATGTGCACACGGTAACGTTTTTGAGCGTTTTCATTTGTGTTTTCAAGCGAAAACGGATGCAAACACTGACAATTTAGGACAGAGGCTGCAGCTAATGTAATATACTGAAAATATTTTTCCTTGGAAAGTGTTAACTAAGCGTTAAAACGATAAACGAGACACAAACGTTTTTGGAAACGCTTGAAAACGGCGCTACGTAGTTAACAATATTAAAAACAGGTGCAGCACAACATTGTTGCATCCTGTTGTACCGCAGGCTCAGAATTTTTAATTGTGTACTTTACACTGGTTATAACTTATACATTTTCAGTGGTTTGTTGGTTGGAGCATTTTTAAAGTAAACTGCTAATTCAATTAGGGCTATTCTCTGAGAACCAAGACTTAAACTGCAAAACTTCGACCTATTCGCGCTCATAGTACAGTAGAACCCTGCTCAAACTTTTGAGAGAAACTTGTTCGATTTACCGGGGGTTGGAGTCAATACTGCCGATATTGCTTTTCGTTTGAATTTGTTAACAATCAATAAGCCATTCAGTGGCGTAGCTGCAGGGGGGGCAAGGGGGGCGACCGCCCCCCCTCTGGACGTTTTGAGTGCCGTTTGTCGGAAAATTTTGGAGTTTGTCGGAAATTCTGAAGCAAACTGGCAAAGTAGTTGATTGTTCACACGTATCACATAAACATAAATATAATATAATATAAACTTAACAGTTAAGTTAGATTAAGACCTCGAGTATATTACTCTAATATGAAAATTTGTTCGAGTTGTTAGCAGGGTGTTCGAATTAATTTTCTTTGTTTATAATTTAGTATCGTTCGAAACGCCGGTGCATACGGAGCGGTTCCTGTAGACTGGGAGCTAACGTCAGATGATTCTGTTTCTGGTCAGGTGGCCGACACTTTCAACATGACAAGAGGAACAATTGTTTTTGATGAAGGAGTAAGAATGAGAAATATCACACTTCAGGTGAGTGGAGCACGAAAACAGATAAGTAGATAGTAGAACAGTCAACACGTTTAGTAATATAACCTTTTTTTTTTATAAACTAGCGAAGGTCGTATTTGACTTAATTTAACCACTGACATATATACATCTGAACTGCTTACTTTGCGTCAAAAAGTGTGGTCCAAGATGGCGAAGATTATCAGAGTGTTTACTTATGAATTCGGCTGCTGACCAATAATGCTGACTTTATTTGAAGAGCCAGCGATGTTGCAATACTCTCATATTCGTCAGCCTTCGTGACTTTCAATTGACAACGCAAGCCTCAAGTCAAAAAGCATAGGAGCAAGCAGTCCAGATGTCTATATGTCAGTGAATTTAACTCGAAGTGCGAATTATTCCCGCGAATTGTAGTCATCATGACCATTGATCTCTAGTTTGTATCTTCATTGTTTCCCGTGACTGACTATGTCTTTACCGTGCACAAGTTTGCATAGAAATGGACAAAATAATTTAACAAGACTTTGATAAAATTTCCAAACCATTATTTTAATGGCTATTTCGCGACCATGCACAAGTTTGTATGGACATGAAGAAAAAGATAGAGAGAAGACTTTGTTCAAGTCTTCAAACTAGATTGCATAAGCGTCGATGGTAAAAAGCTTTGTCAAGTCTCTAAACAATGTCACCATTGTTTTAGCCAAAAATTGTAAAGATTGTTTAGCTTGTTACACTCGTGCAATTAAAAGACTAAACGATTAAAGAATAGGGCGATTAAAAGTACTAGTTTCCTCCTCCTGACCTGCTAAACAAATTGCCAGGATCGAAGGACTAAACTAGTACTTTTGATCACCTTATTTTAAGTTTTAATTTCTGATTGCACGTGTGTAGAAGGCTAACGTTCTTTACAGTTCACACTGATGACATAAATCAATACTTGTCACAAGGCTAACATTTTGATTAACATATTCTAAAGGTCAAGCAGGACGTGCTTCCTGAAGAGACAGTAACCTACACCTTCCGTCTAGTCGGGACAGGTGACGCTCAGATTGACCAATTGGCTTCGACAGCGTCTGTGATCGTTGTGTCCAGTGACAATCCTTACGGTGTCCTTAATTACGATGGTGCTACTTTATATAATATTTCTGAAGATGTCGGTCAAATAACTTTGAGGGTTGTTCGTAGTAAAGGACATACTGGAAAACTACTAGTCACAATCAACGTTGATTCATCAGGCGCTACCGAGGGAGTGGATTTTGAAATATCACCGAAAGGTATCTTGGCCTGTACAACATTATTATGGTAACGTGGTATTGACATGTGCGAATGAAAAAATGTTTGGGAAATTTTTTACTGAAAGCCATCCCAAGGCAAGGACCAACCTTAGCGCGATATGAAACGGCAAAAGCCCCGGTATAATCTGTCTCGGTTTTAGAGTTTTTCGTCAGTGCTTGACTGCTCTTTTTACAAGGCCAGGACTCTTATCTAGCGATTTTTAAAATATCTTTGAACCACCATACTTTCTTGGTTTTTATATAAAATATTTTCTTTCCTTATTACAGTGTTAACTATTGGAGATCAACAAGATTATGGTTCAATCAACGTCACGATACTTCCCGAAGCAGAACCGGAACTTTCTGAATCATTTTCAGTTAGTCTCGGAAAGATTGATTTGATTGCGTCACGGCATATGAACTATGGAAATATCAATGGCCTACAAGTGGACATGCCGCCCGAAACGGGCGAGAGAAATAGGGTGGTGTTTACTATCCTGAAGAATGATGACGCTCATGGTGTGGTTCAGTTCAAAGATTCTAGGCTGGTTGTTCATGAGCATGATAGGAGAATCGCGGTGCCTGTCCTGCGAACAGGTAGGTCATAAATCTCATGATTTCTACTGCGTCTGGAGTTACCATTGTCTGTTCTTGGTTTGTTTGCCTGCTTGCTTGGTAATCTGTGAGCAAACTGGGTGACGAAATGATTTTTACGAAAGTTTGCGGACGTATTGGGCATATTTGACGGACCAACTGATTGGATTTTGTTAGAAATTTGCCTGAGGATTGATTGCGATTTGGGCTAAAATGTGTCATAAGATGAAACATTCATGTTACAAAGTGTGAATGGTCGCATAACTGCTTTGTTTTTGAGTTTCTCTTGTTTTTATGGAAACCGTTGTAAGTTATGCAGTAAGTGATTATTTTCAATTTGAATTAATGACAAGTAATCACTGCAAAGTGCTTGAGGTATGCCGTCCTTTAGTGCCTTGTTGTCAAGAATGTGTCGTCTCACATTTTGTGTTATTTTTCTCATAAAGGTGGTTTATTCGGCGTTATTCAAGCACACTACACTGTCATTAATATCACTGCTCAGTACGGACAAGATTATATTTTCTCAGATGGTCAACTCACGTTCTCAAACGGGCAACCTATTTCAAACCTGTCAGTCACTCTGTTGGATGACGTCATGCCGGAAGATCGCGAATCATTTCGACTCAATCTGACATCAGTCACTGGCGGCGCGCGGTTGGGTAAGCGTAAGAGTCTGGAGATAGTTCTTGAGACGAGTGATAATCCGGATGGGTTATTTGGATTTGTTAATCAGACTCGGATTGAGTTTGCTAATCCAAATACTACACTCGACTTGAATCTTGGGGTCTCTCGAATTGGCGGAGCTAGAAGTTTTGTAACGGTGAGAAAAATAATTGATATACCGACTTACATTCTAGATAACTGGATAAGTCATATATTATCACTAGGGCTGTACAAACTCCGGTTTTTAAGCTCCGGCTCCGGGATCCAGCTGTTGTACACTACAAAAAATTGCATGAATGGTATAGTTGAAACTGGAGCTGCAACACGAAAGCTGGTGATAAGTAAGTTAGTAAAACGAGACGTTTTGTTCACTTGATTGAAGATTTTATAGGTTTTTCAATGAAGTAAAAAGCTGTTGAGAAAGATTATTGAAATATTCCACACCTCGTAGTCACTTTTGGAACTCCTAATCTATGCATTATTACGACATTTATTCTACATATATAAAGCGATGCAGTTATTTACTGATGCATGCTTGTCATCTGGTATTTTTAATTTTATGCCGGAGTTGAAAGAAATCTTCCCCAACTCCGGCTCCGGCTTTGGCTGACCAAAAAGTGCCGGAGCCCCGGCAGAACTCCGGCCTCCGGTCCTCCGGCGCGCAGCCCTATATCACTGTTCTAGCTGGTTTGTTAGATTGCAGATGTAACCATAGGGTAGAATTTACGATTTTCGATCCAACGTTTCGACGCTGCGCTGTAGACTATGACAGTTCGTAGTGTAAAAACGTTAGATCGTAACTTCTTTACTTGAGGTAGTAAACTGGTAAATTCACGATAGCTCTTTCAGTCATTAAGTACTCTCTGTTTAATGTCGGTAATGCATGCTTCATTAGTTTAGTATTTCGGAGCAGCAGAAAGTGTGGTGTTTTTTTGAGACGGGTTTTGCATTTCCACATGTCGTTGCTTAAACCTTGCTCTCATATGTCTCTCGCGTTGCAGATGCGCGGCGATAATCGCAAGAAACAAACTATGTGTTGTGTCCTGCGATCTATCGGCGATGGTGGCCGACAACATTATAAAGGAGTTGTATTGCCAACGTCGTAAAGGTCTTTACGCCAAACCATCGGTGGCATGGGAGAACTCTGCAGGCTGTAGCATTCATTGAGACTAATTTCCAATCATATTATCAAAAAAATGTCTGAAATTGATAAGGTCTATAGTACATAGTATTTAATTCTTTGCTTAGCATTTACTCACTGTCTTTTTCACACAGGTCAGTGTTCGTGTGTTCATGGTCTTCCCTAGTCCAGATGTAGTCACTGCAGATATTTTCCCTGAAGCGAGAGAGATAAGGTTCCAAGTTGGAGAATTTGGACCCAAACTATGTGAACTGAAGATTTATCCTTACTTAGGTAAAGTTTAATAAGTAGAGCAGCCCCCTAACTCATTCTCCCAATGTGCTATCTTGAATTTAAAACAAACCCGCTGCCAGTTTGATTGTCTAACACCAACCCCGAAAATGTATTTACACTCAAGGGTTTGAGATTACCCAATGTGGTACTCAGCCGCTGCATTTCTAAAATTTTGCTTTCGCGTAGTCCCGCACAATTAGCGAGGCTCTCACGATGCTTGGGCTTGATCGTTATGTTTCGGTCATGAATTGTGGTTGGTTAGCTGGTTAGTGTAAAGGTTAGGGATTTGAGTCAAGATGAAAGTAAATTTTTAAGCATGCCTAACATGACGATGCTACCAATTTTCGCTATTGATCTTTGAACTGATAGCGAAGTTGTATTTTTCGCAATTGCTCTTGCTGGAATCTTAAAAGTGTTTGTATTGCATCTATTTATTATCATTACAGACTTAAACCACGTTTACACGTGACCAGTTCTGTTCTGTCATGACAGGGAATTCATCCATTTTCGGCCGTATTCAACTTCTTGTACCAAAAGTTTTGTTCAATTCTGCTCTTATAGAAGTTTTAGGCTCCAAACTCGCCTTTGAATGAATGAAATCGATATCACAGCGGACCTGGTCTTGTGCAAACCTACCTTAGTTTCAAACCTCATGGGCTATGATTTCGTGTTGTGACGTCTTAACTGCTTGCATCTTTTTTATTTGGCTCTTATTGAACAGGCTGTCTCATTAAAAGCAACGAACCAAATTTATGCATGACTTCCAAATTAATTTGATGCATTACAAACAGTTAGATATCACATAGTAGAAGGTGTAAAATATCAAAGGTTTCTTCGCCGGAAACTTTTTAAAACTGCGTTTCAATTACTTAAAATTCTTTGCTTTCATTTATACTCATGGGATACGTAGCTTAACCGAAATTGAAATGCATGAAATTAATTTGAAATGTATACATAAATTTATGCTCTTTTAAGCTCGCTGTATATAGCAGTACCAAAAAAAACATTGTCGTCTTTCCGCAGAAATTTTCATAAAAAACCGTTTCTGTAATAACTATGATCTGCTCGATACTAAGTTTCTTTCAAAATGTTTTCAGCGCAACGTGAAGTTGAGGAGCATTTCGTGGTATCTATAACTGAAGTTTCAGGCAATGCTTCTATCGACAGTCTTACACGGAATATTACAGTGGTCGTTTTAAAACATGGAATGCCAAACGGATTATTCGGGTTTTCTAGTGGATCGAGTCAAAGTGTTCGTGAGGACACCGTTGATCCTCTATTGTTAACTGTTGACAGGAAAGAGGGTGATGAAGGAACAGTTGAGGTGAGCTAGGTATAATTAAAGATGAAGTTCGGCCACTGAGTTCGGCGAATGAAGGACATAATGATGATGACGTATGTGATGCAATGTTTATAATGACGTAATGTGACCACTACCTACACACAGATTTGCAACAAATTCCAACGTAAAATTTTTAGTCTGCATTGGATTTCCTTGCTAACAACATACGTATGAAAATTTTGCGATTCTGATTGGTTAAGAGCAGTGCAATTTTTAGGAAATACGATGCAAAAAATAAAATTCAGTGCAATTTTTCAATATTTTCTTAAATTTTTCAAAAAACATTTCTGACTGAAAAAAAATCATTTCAGAAAATTATTTTTCTTGCATGACCTTTTCGCAAAACATTGTACCGTTACGAGAGACTTTATCCTTCACGTTGAATTATTTCATGTACAGTGACTTGCCAAAAGTTTAAATACAAGCCTAAAAAGTTCAATATTGTGCAACATTCCACTACCTTTTTTCGCAAAAATTCTTCAACATTGAAATACGTAACATGCACTATAATTTTTGATGGCATGTACGACACATAAACACAACATGTATCATTGCTAGATATTTTTTAATATTCAGTAGATAGTTATTTACTTTCATGACCATCTCTGTTCTTTTTGGCTTGAATTCAACCAGTGTGCTCTCCCATTGTACAGGAGCTCTCTTTGCAAATGGTATTTGCATCAATAATGTTGACATAAATAATGTGGAATATGCAAATATTTTTTTAAAATGAGCATTAACTGTAATTTTACGAGAAGATGTCATTTCCTCCCAAAACTGATCTGTGCATTTAAACTTTTGGCAAGTCACTGTATATTATTAATAAGTGATACACTCGTGAGTTTTTCAAAGGCTTCACAAATTGCACTCGTGCTTCGGATTTGAGCAATTTTGATAGTCTTTGAAAAACTCACTCGTGCATGTTTTTTCCAAATTGCACTCGAAACCATACTATTACCTATATACATAACATGAAAACCAATCACGCAGACTGTGTTTGTACTTGGCTTGCTTATTTTCTCTATCGACGTCACAGTAACTTTTATCTTCTATCTATAGAGGTTGATCTTTCAAGTAAAATATTGAAATAACATAAACTTGCTTCCGGATTATGTGTTCATCGTCAGGATAAAAAGTGTTAAGAAATGAAAACAGTAATAAAAAATTAATGCAAATCTAAAATATGTATCTGAGTTGAAAAGTAGAAGCTTATGAAAATTTTTGGGTGTTTTCGTGTAGGTTCGTTGGGCTGTAGCGAACTCTGACGATACAGATTTTTTGAGGGATGAAGGCACGCTGCTGTTTCGTCCACATGAACGAAGTAAACAGATCAGTTTAGCTGTAAGGAATGATAATGTACCGGAATTGAGCGAAAGATTCACAGTCATTCTGCAGTCAGCCAGTGATGGTGGAGATATTGACATGCAGTTCAGTAATACCACTGTCACGATAAGGTGAAATGATAAAGTTAAAACAGTTTATCTCCTTGCAAAGTTCGCTTGCTCATTTGTACGACGAACTAGTTTTTCTTGACAAGTTTCTTGAAGTGTTCACGTTTTTCATAAGTAAAACGAACTAGTTCTCTTGAAGGCATTCTGCATGAGCAAATATAGTTACTCTGTTGGCTGCATGTAGATAGCTTGTGTACATGGCCCCTTAGTATTTTTTTTTCTTTTGGGCCTACAAATTAGCAAAACTAAGTTTTGAAAACATATTAACGATATGTCCTTCAGTGAAGATATCTTAGTCTGAGATCGTTTCAGACTCTTCAAATGATTAACTACTAATTATATTTTCTCAATTTAGGGCGAGTGATCACCCTCATGGCCAATTCCGCATTGCTTCGGACACTCAGTGGATTACAGTTGAAAACGATCTAAGCCGTGTTCTAAGGTTTACAATTCAGAGGACTTGGGGTCAGTTTGGTGAAGTTCGTGTGAATTATCAGTTAGTCTACTCTCGCAATTATCCGGGGTATTTGAATGGATTCGTTATGATAGGAAATGGTGAAAGTGAAGTAAGTTTTATTATATAATAGTCAAACTATTTTACGCGTTTTTATTGGTTGAGAACCGTGATCTATTACTGAACTGAACAGACACACAGATGACGTCAGCATGTGAAATTTTTTAAACTTGCTTACATTTCCTTGGGGATTTTCTGTTTAATAAAACTTTTTACATGTTCGTAATTAAGTACAGATGACGCGTAGTAGGAACCAAAAAAGTGATCACTCGCCTTGCTACGTCATGACGTCATCTGTGTATCTACTGTACTTCTGAACGGACAACAGCTAAATGTAATCTATTTGCTTAATCGTGAATGTCCAGGGTAGCTTCTACCGCAGACGACACTTTTTGCTTTTGAAACTATAATTCATTGTGTCTGAAACTTTAGATAAATATTACATACCCCGAAGTTTATAGAACCAAGAGCTTCGATTGTATCAATTATTTACGACTATATATGATACATTACCTTAGATTTGTATTATTATATTTCGCTGTATTTTCGAACTTGAGTTTTCCCAAATTATGTTGTTTTTCTTTTTCAGAAAACACGATCCGTAACTTTGGATGAGAATACATTTCTGTTCACTTCATCTTACTTTACTTTAACTTTGACTGATGTTGTTTACGTTGGCTCTGGAGGTCAGTTGTGTTTGCAGCAAATGGAAGTATTTAAAGGATAGTTCTCGCCGGCCAGCTTTTGAAGCGACCAGTATGCATTAGATGAACAGATAGAGATAGACAAACCTCAAACAACTCAGCAATTTTTTCTTTCTTGTTCCATTCTTCCTTCCTTTTCCATTGACTCAGTTGTGTTCTTGTACGCTAAACTTTGACAGGTCTCCTACTTTGATGAGGCTTTTCGTTCAACTGTTTTTATTACATGCTGCAATTGAAAGAGTACATTTGCTAGATTAAGTGTGCACCACTTTGTTTAGGCACAACCAAGTACACTGTAGAATCGCTTGCATTTCTCTCAATCGAAATTTATCGCTTAGATTTGAAGTTTATTTACTGGTGTTTTTCTTTGTTTCAGAGTCTGAAATCTCTCCTTCTTTGATGTCTTCTCATTCAACTGAGAACATCCCTGTTCCGGAGCTGGCTGCTAATTCTTTGGTGAAGTTTAAAGATGGGTATACTGCATTAACAGTAAATCAAGGTATAGTTATTAAGTTATTAGATTAACGTCTGTGTTTGACCATAGTCAATAATTGAAGATTGTTCAGAGGCTTGAACAAGGTTATCAATCTATGTCTAGCTCAATTTGTGCAGTGTGACAGAATCTTTGAATGAGCGTAAACGCTTTCATTGGACAACCCTTTGTTATGGATTACTGAGCTAATGCATAGAACAATTATTAAGTTGGTCAAACTTTCAGACCATTTTTTGCGTTGTTTAGAGTTATCAAAAATTCTCAATTGAGCAGGCTAAATATTTTCATATTCGCTAAAAAGTAGTTTAAACGAGTCATGCATATCGTATACACTCGTTTAAGCGCCACGGTACTCTTTATATTTTTAGTGTTTCAAAGACGGCGCTTATTGGAGGGCAGTGCTCATCTATGACATAGTCGCTAATTTGACGCATTTGTTTGTAAATGATAGCAAGAACTATAATTCTAAGTATAGAACATTTTAATGGAAGAGATAAGTTTTCCGATATTTAATCAAATTACGGTATTGCTGTTTACACTTTTACATATATTTTAATAATTTGTGCGGGGCTCCTTAAAATTTTTTACTCACAAAGGCGGTGCTCAAGCGGAAGCGTTGTAGAACGACGACATACGGTGTTGAATTAAACAAATCTAAAAATATTCTTTCAACAGATAATCAAGTGCCTCGTGTGATTGTCACACGTGATGGTCTCTATGGCAACGTGACTGTGTCTGTTAGAAGTGGGTATCCCGGTGATGAATATGCTGGTTTTGCTAGAGGCACAGTTGAACCTTCTGTGTCGAGACTGAACTTCGCTGGAAACGATAAAGAATTAGAATTTAGTGTCCAGGTGAGTCGTGATAACTTTCACGAGCAATATGCAACAGGTGCTTTCCAGTTCTGCGTTTTTGACTCGCACGAACACGCACGTAAAAATTTAAATTGTAGTAAACCTTATAAACAACCGCATGCAGAATTTCGTGTCTATCTGCTGGTGTATTTTAAAAAACTACAAAACTTTGAAACTTTTACGCGCGTGTCAAAAACGCGTGAGTGGAAAGCAGCCTTACAACTCCCTACTGTAACAGATATGTCTCACATTGTTAATATGGCAAATACTTGAATATTAGAGACATAGTTTTGTTTGCTAACTTGTTTCGTGCGTTCTAGGTCATACCTGTAATCGTCCCACGGCAAAAGATGGTATATGCACTCTATCTTTCTAATGTATTCACCCCCATGAATGTGCGAGGTGGTGCTAGGATTGACGAGTCAGCGCAGACGGGTATCATTGAACCTGGTGGTGTGTTTGTTGTTGCTATGGAATCCCAAGACGTCGTTGTCAGGGAAAATGATACAGTAAGTTTTATTCCTCATGTGTTTCCACTTGGTTTATGCTTTATGGTGTATGGTTTTATATATAGTTACTTCGCAGCGTATAAGCTGAATTACGTAACTATTTACAATGGT
>JAODVQ020055969.1:0-18867 GCA_025400075.2 Phenganax stokvisi
TAATTTGAATTTCATTAAAATATAATTTATGCATCTGACTAATTTGCAATGCCTATACATAAATCAGTGTTCCGTTTTTTTTGAAACACACTGTAGTGTGTTGTAAAGATAGATGATGTCATCGCTTTTGACACGCACGTAGAAGTTTATATTGTAACAAACCCTATCTTATAAACAACTGCAAGAATTGTTTGAAATTTTGAATTTTAATTAATTACCAGTCTAGTTGTTCGTGTGTATCTAAAAACTATATTATAAGTTTTGAATTCCAACAATTAAGGAATAAGTAGTTTTTCTTCGACCAATCACGGGTCATTTTTTTTGCATTTTGGCCCTCGACCAATTAGCATGCAAGAATTGCAAAGTGAGAACTAAACAAGCGAGAAGATATTGCCGTTTTCTGTAAATTTTCTGAGCTCCAATATTGACTCTTTAAACCTGAAACCAAAAGAGCGCGTTAAAAAAGTATCGTGGGGATTTTTGAATTTTGCCTTGAAAATATCCATGTTGGAAATTTTCTGATGTAGCGTATACAAAATTATTTAAACTTGCATTTGTTTGCGTTGCAACTAAAAATTGCCATATCCTCTTTGCTTTGTGTTTTTGCTTGATGATTCTTTTTCGCTTTGTTGAAAATGGTTTTGCCATATGTATTATGTTAAAAACTGGACGATACTGCGTTTCTATTAGCTAATTTTTGAGAATATAGCCACTGACATGCTCCCTGTTCAAATTCAATGCGAAATCCAAAACAAAAATATCGTCCCTGAAATGTTGAAAATCAGAAGCGTTTCATCGTTCGGTTCATTACAAAGACGGTGCCGTAATGGGAAAGCTGCTGAGCATATTCTTTCTACGTTGCGACACTCCTACATCCCAGCTGCTATGTCAACGCCTTTTGTCCAATAAATGTGTTTCAAAAACCGTTTTCAGTGGCAGATAAGCAGTATTATTATAGAGCAAGCGTCACTTCTGGTGAAATAGCGCGCTTTGATTGGCTTAGAAACATTTTTAGCTGTCCATTACGGAAAGAAGCGAACGAATTCCCTAAAGCAAACGGCAAAAGTTTTGTAAAGCATGAACATGACATTTTTTTATTGTTGATAAGATTTGAAAATTGTTTTCAATAGGAAAGGATGCAATATGTTGGTAATACTTCTTTTCTTTGTGTTCCACGCTTCTAGTATGCAAGCATTTCAAATATGATAAAATGCCTGTCCTGTTTTATTCAAGTACAAATGTCTAATGCCATACAATAAACTTTTATTCACCTCGCTTGCTCCATCTTTACCAAGAAATATCGGACCTCGGTCTTTTTGTACAAATCTCGTCCTATTGACTCGGTCTGTACAAAAAGACATCTGTCCGATATTTCTCGGTAAAGACCTCGCGCTCGATTAATAATAAATGTTATAGGAATGAACTGATATCCACTGAGAGCTTAAATTTTAACCTTTGATATCCACTTGCAAAGCCCGCTTTAATTGGCTAGATATTCTAGAACTTTGAAGTTTCGGGCATTTTTTCTTAAATGGCGTCAAAATACAAAAACAAAAAAGAAGAATTTCGTACGAAATTAAGCGATTAATGTTACTTTGGTTAGGAATATCTTTCTGTTCGCTGTTGAAAGTCCATTCTATTATTACAGTCATGGGACATATTTCAAGCGTACTGAACATCAGTTTTCCGTTTTATATCGAATACGGTTCACTCATTATGGGACAAAAACGTGCATTGTGAAGACGGAGTTAAAAGGTTGTTTCCAACGACCTTTAATGTGCGTGATGATTAACAAAATATTTCCAAAAATGTCAGTAAATGCTATGCGAGAATTAGTTCCAAAACACACGCAAGTGAAATTATGGAATCAGTCGTTGCTTTGTTCGTGGCAGCAGTGCATGCATCATTGCATCTGTGTCTTTCCACGTCAAAAGCACTTTTCTAACATACTTAGTTCATAAAATTGCTATGTAAACAGGTTCTGTTTTTACTACTCATTTTACATTTACACTAAAATTTTTGATAAACGTTTTCGTTCTTACCAAGAATTTCCTAACACCTGTGCATTTCGGTGACTGCTCAAGAGGAATTATTGACAAGCGCACAAAGTACTGGACATATGTTCTGTTTTATGACAAAGATAGTTTAAGCTGATACTATATGATCAACTAAAATGAACCCATTTTTCAAAAGATTAAGTATTTCGAAACGTTTCTCCATCATTGGCAATCATTTTTATTATCAGGGATTTGATTATCAGGAGTTTAATTTTCAGAAATGTATCACGAGGAATTTCATCGTCAAAATTTTCATTATCAAGCATTTCATCATTTGAAATTATGTAATTAAGAATGTTATCATCAGGAATTTCATCATCAAGAATTTCATCACCATGTAATTTTCGTGATCAAGATGTTTTCATTATGAATATTATCATCTCGAATTTCATCATCAAGAATTTATGATCAGGAATTTCATCATCAAGAATTTCTTCTGGATTTTTTATGAAGTTATTTCGTCCTCAAGAAATTCATCTCCGAAACTTTCATCCTCAAAAATTTATCATCAAGAATTTCACAATCAGGATTTCATCATCAGGAATTCACCACCAGAAATATGTCATCCTCCTGGGACCGGTTGTTTAAAGCTGGGTTAGCACCAGCTGTTTACTTTGTGTATTTCTGTATGTCCATTTGTTTCAAAACTTTGCAAATAAAGGCTTCTTTTTACATAGATTACCTTCGTGGAAAAATTTTGTCAAGTCCGTGAACAAGCGGCTAAAAAATTTGCTTCAAACTTTCCGTTAACCCAGGGTTAACGCTAACCCAGCTTTGAACAACTGCCCCCAGAAGTCTATCATCGGCAATATTTTTTTAGCAACTGTAATAAAGTTTCTTAAAGGTTTTTCGGTATTTTGGAAGTCGACCAAGGTAAATAAAGACATTAATAGCAGAATTTACACCCCATCCAGCTAAGACCCATGTGGTATATGCTGCTGGAGGAGGTGATTTTTTGTAATTCTCCTCCGAAGAATTGAGAATGTAGCTCATCGACACTGTCAAATAAGGTAAAATAGTCACGCCCATGACAACACAAACTACTGCAATTGTCAGAAGAAAATGGTTTTCATTTTTGAGGCGAATTTTTACCGTTCTGATAGTTGCCTCGCTCATATTATTTCTTTTTTGAAGCTCCTTATCTTGTTTACGTATTGATACGTAGGAAGCAATGTAAACACATAGCGTTAGGAGAAACGTCACCCACATAAATGCGACAGCAACCAAGTTTATCACAATTTCAGTCCGAGTCAAACGCAGGATGAGCACGTTTCCGAGTTCATTAAGTATAAAAAATAGTACTATTCCAACTGTCCAGTTGCGACATTTACCTGTAGTGATGTTCACACGATGCCATAATGAAAAAGCAACCGAACAAAATCGCTCTATCGCCAGACTTAGGTAGAGCGTAAACGCTATAAAAGTAGTCAGACTAAAAATTCTTGCTCCTATTTCGGCGCAAACGGCTAATGTGCCAGCGTTGCCAGTAACATCGGTAATATTGAGAAATAGTACACAAAACAGTAAATTGCAGGAGGCCAACAAATCAACGAGAGCAATATTGAATATAAACGATGAAGATGGGGATGAAAGAAGTTTTAAAGGATCTTTGATGTGTGCGATGATCAACAAAATGTTTCCAACAATGCCAATAGCAGTTATAGGAGATATCGTTTCCAAACGATACTTAGGAACCGTTAAAGCGGCTGTTGTGCTGTTATTCATGGTTCTGCTGCATGCGCTCGTCTGTATTCACTGTGAAAAATTCTTGATTGCATGTGTTTGCGAAAACCTCGTCTCAGTTTAATGCCACGCAATGTAAATATGTCAATCTAAACCAAATATTTACTTTTAAAGTTTTATGTTAACACTTTATTGCATAAATTTCTGCTTGTCACGGATGTCTTTCATATTTGCTGCTCTCCTTCGGCATAGTACAAAACATGGACTGAACTGAACAGTTGGACTGGCAAGTCTGATTGCAGCAACTTCATTCGAGCATTTTAAATTTTTTTATTCCAGTCTATAATATTTTAATAGTGCATGCATGGCACTCATAAAAAACAGGCATAATGTTTGTGAATATTTTGTTTTTTGTAATATGTATAAATTCTCTTGATTCTGTCGAGAGTATACCAGAGAGGGACAAGCTCGAGTAAACAATGAGTTTAGTAAGGTTCACTTTCATGCAATTTACAGTACTTGCACAAAAACTTGCCTGTCTTTTGCCAAGTCTTTGCAGATACTGCAACAGTTCAGCTGACACTTGATTACGATTCACCGGCAGCACATATAGCTATTATCTTAGTGCATCAGTTTAAGGACATGTTCTGTACGATCTGGGATGCATGTAATGCATGATTCATTGCCTGAAGCAGGAGAGCGAACCGTTTCAGGAACAGATCTAATAATAACGCGCACTTGTTTTCAACTAGGAATTAGAGAGTCCTGAATAGTTGTTCCCAAAGCAGTAAAATCTTTTCACAAATCGAGGTAATTTGGTGTTAAAATTTAAGATACGCAATCACATACTTTGTATTTCATTTTATAATGCTGAATGGATATCGAATAGACAAACTTTTTCTAGTAACTGGCATGTTTTCTTCAATAAAAATCGCACCGAGTCACAGCCATGCACATGTGTTAGCCAAGTTCCAAACGTGTTGATATACATGTATACTAGTTCAAACTGTATAAGGGTGTCGGGCAATTCAGTGAAATACACTGGCAGTCAAAAAGAACTGCTCAAATTAGTATTTGTCTCGCAAGTGCATGATATTTGGCTTGCAATCTTAGATTAGAGATTATGGGGAAAATAAAGTTGTGTGACAACTGTCCGGCAATTGTACCCCATACTTATGTTCAACATAAGCAAGATAGTGAGATTGTGAATTGTGTTCGAAGACTATCGTTATTCCTTGATTGAGAAGGCTTTATGCCACATTGAGAGGCAATATGCCACATGCCATACTTCTAGGGTCGTGAAGGACTGGTTTCCCGAGGAAGGAATTACAGTCATGGAATGGCCACTTCAATCATCTGACCTGAATCCCCTAGAAAATATGTGGGATCACGTCAAGACTATCGTCCAAGGGAAAAATCAGCGAAATGTACATGAACTGTGGGAAAGCGTGCAATCTGCTTGAAGAAGCTTCCCCAAAGACAAGCTAACACACATGATTGACAGCATACCACGCAGGTGTGAAGCCGTCCTAAAGGCTAGAGGCGGTCCTATGAAGCACTAAACATTGGTGAGAGCGTATATTCTGTAAATAAACTATAAATGAAACAGGCAATTTTTGGTAGGCTTATAACATGTGGTATCAACAAAGTTTGAGCAGTTCTTTTTGACTGCCATGTACAAAGCAAGGAGAGATGCATTAAGTAGTTTATTTGTACTTTAGCATTCTAATGACATACACAGTAGTTTAAGATTCTGTGGTGCATTAGTAGTTAAAGCTTATATCGTGACAAATATCGTGCATTTATGTACTATAAATGGACGATAATTGCATCTCAAAATAGATAAAAGTAATCAACTTTTTATACAGTGTTTTTTAGTGCTTTATCTGGTCGCGAAATATCATTTAACTCTTTCATGTTTTGTATGTTTTAAATCACACGAAAACTACATATACACAATAATTACATAATTTTTAAAGCAATAATTGCTTTATATTGAAGTAAACATTGAAAAACTTAATCAAAATATAGCGGAAACACACAAAGAAAAATTTACCGAAGTTTGATGTATCCGGCATTTTGCCATACCGGAGGTCTGGACGTGTATAAATCAGGCCAATCAAAGTTGAGTGCAGAGTCAAACTGTATTGACTATCCACAAAAAAAATGTCCGTTTTTTACATGATAAACATATTCTAAATTAAATTTAAAGAGCGTTAACAAAACCTGTCATTCTTGTTCATATCAGGAGTCATGCCAAATAATGACTGTTACAACGTTCAAAGCAAAAATCACCTGCTTGCATTGAAATTATACCATTATTAACAATTTTTCTCGTTTTCAATTGACTATGACTAAGGGCTCTTTACATGAGCCGGGCTATAGCCAGATTATATACGGACTGACTGGTCTCTTTCGTGTCTTTTTGCTTGTTCAAAGCTTGTGTAGAATAAGACTGGAATAACTTTCACAATGTACTCGGCCCAAGCCTGCCCCAAGGTTTATTCAAATATCCTTTTAGTGCCCAAGAAATGTTTTCGCGGCAAACTTGGTCCGGTTAACCGGGCTTGGCCGGCTCATGCAGTGAAGAACATCAAGATAATTTTTTAATTTCTTTTGCAAGGGGTACTTGGGAGAAAATACCACATGTAGTATTGTTTTCGTCGCGTCAGCAACCGATCTCACCGTCTCAAAGTTTCAAATTCGTAATATTTTTCCGAATATACTCTAAGTATTGTTTCGATAGGTTTTTTAAATAAGCCTAGCTCAGTCGTTAAATTGTTAATAGTAATGTTAAGAGGACATAGCACTTGCTCTCGAAGTATTAATGAAAAATCACATTTGCATGCGTTTGGCAAGATTTCATGCTCCTGCTTCGCACTCGAGGTTTATCAATATTTTGAAAATACGCGTGCTAGTTTTCATTAACAGACAAATTTGGCAAACACCTATTTATACTCAATTCACAATATTGTTCTAGATTTCAGAAGCAAGGAATTTGACCGAGGTAAATATCCCAGATGAGTGAATAACTCTTTTACACGACTCTAGTTACGTTTGTCCTTTTCTGCGCATTTGTAAACTAAAACAATAACGCTAGGCTAGGCATGTGAGTTATATATTGTTGTGAATTGGGTATCAACGAAGTAACCAAATTTAGCCAAATTTGTCTATAATTTTCGAACCAAGGAGTAAATGGGGTAAATTACTCTGACAAAAGCGTACGAATATTTTTGGGACTGAAAAGTCTCGCCATCTTGGGATATCGGGTTTTGGCGAATATTTAAGGGACTTTGGGATATTTTAAAGATTTTTTTGAATTTTCTGCGAAACTTTAAGAGATTTAGGGAATTTTTCAAAATTTTTTGAGATTTTTTGCGAAAACTTAAGGAATTTTAGGGTTTTTTGAGAGATGTTTTGGAATTTCTTGCGAGATGTACGAGGATGTGTCAGAGTAATTTACGCCTCGTTTCGAAGCGTGCTGGCACACACAACTATGAATAACACGACAACCCCTTCGGTAACTCAATTTTCGTCTTCTTTTGGAGTGATTAGGGATCTCAAACTCAACGATGCGACTGACATTTTAAAATTAACATTTTAATGAGTATCGAGATGCATGAACTATTTGCTTTACGATATCAAATACAATCTCTTCGCTTCCGTTGTATTTATACTGTAATTACGTCGAAAGATTAAACGATTTTGTTCGGCAGCTTATTCGTTATGGCATCGCGTCAGCATAACAGAACATAAATGTCGCTACTTGATTGTTAGAAAATGCAGGTGATATTTTTCCTGACGAATGCATGCATAGTGTGTACATTGCTTTTTATTCATGAACGCGGAGACACTCAAGATCAGGAACTTAAAAGAAGAAATGATATGAATGAGGCAAGAATCAGAACGATAAAAATTCCCTTCAAAATGAAAATAATTTTTTCACTCTATGCATTCTGAATCTGTGACAGCAGGATAAGATTTATAATGAATTTCCTGATGACAAAATTCTTTATGGTAAAATTTCTGATCAGTAAGTTGTTCGTGATAATATCGTTGATGATTAAGTTCCTAGTGATGTCATTTCTAGATTCTGATGATAAGTTTGCGATGATGAAATTCTTAGTAGTAAGGTTTGTTTCACGATCTAATTTTTGTGTTATGTCTGATCATATCTATATATACTTTCGGTTCAAGATATTAAACTTCCGTTTATGTTTTGTATTAGCTTGCTTCACAATAACGATGCACTGGCTTATGAACTTTAATGCATAAGTTTTGAAACGTAACCTGAAACGCACAGTGGAAATAAATAATGGTAATTGCACTAAGTGAAGTGCAATTTGTATAGGTGATAGTATGGTTTCGAGTGCAATTTGGAAAAAACAAGTGTATGTTTTTCCACATTACACGAGAAAGCATACTATTACTTATTATTAATAATATACATGAAAAAATTCAACGTGAAGGATAAACTCTCTGGTAAATGCACAATGCTTTGCGAAAAGGACATGTACGAAAAATAATTTTCTGAACTGAGTTTTTTTTTTCAGTTTATTGAAATGTTTTTTGAACAAATTTAAGAAGATTTTGAAATATTGCACTGAATTTCTTTTTTTGCCCTGAATTTCCTTTTTTTGCACTGTATTTCCTAAAAACTGCACTGCTCTTAGCCAGAATCGAGAAATTTTTTCATGTATGTTATTAGGTCTGAAATCAAATGCGTGTTTACAAAGTCGCACGACCGCACAGCGCGAGTGCGATTTGTAATCACAATTTTATGTTCACTTTTATTAAATTTGATTGGCTAGTTGAGTGGTGTTCCTTAATCTGATTGGTCGTTGAACACAGAGTGATGTCAACTTTCGCATCAGCAAAAAATTTGAAATCGCCCTGCTATGAGTGCAATTCGTGCTGAAACCACTCTGCTAAGAACCAATCAGATTCCAAGAAACACTACTGATTTCAAAATGAATATATTAAATACTGTAATCTGGCATCACCTGCTTACGTCGCTAGTTAGTAAGAAGCGTTTTAGACAAATACATAGAACGTTACCGGTCGCATGAATGTTTTTGATATAACAGAAGGCATACACGCAACTTGCAGAAAAATGAGCAACACAACTACTCAGTTGAAAATGTTACCTCCGTACATCTTTGGGTTAATTCTCCCGGTAACAGCTACTGGCATTGTTGGAAATATTTTGCTTCTCCTCGCACACATGAAAGATCCTTTGAAACTTCTCACGTTCCCATCTTCACCGTTTATTTTCAATATTGCTCTCGTTGATTTGCTGGTCTCGTGCAATATACTGTTTTTACAGTTGACCGATATATTTTTGAATCTTTCTGACGGCGACTGGAAAACGTTTTCACTAAGCGCCGATATTGGAGACAGCATATTAAACATGGCTTTTTCTATTTTGTTCACATCATACTTGAGTCTGGCTACTGAGAGATTTTGCTCCGTCGCTTTTCCATTATGGCACCGGGTCAAAATTACCAATCGTAAATGTCGCTGCTGGATGGTTGGAGTATCGCTTTTCTTCATCGTCTTGGGAGTTGGGGCAATTTTTTTAAATCGTTCTACAAGTACTAGAATAAAAGTAGATTTGGCTTTTCTTGCGTACATGTGGCTGACATTTTTCCTAACCCAATGTCTCTACGTTGCTTCTTACATATCAATACGCAAACAAGATAAGGAACTTCAAAGAAGAAACGATGCGAGTGCATCAACAACTAGGATGAGAAAACTTCGCCAGAAAAATGAGAATAAGTTTCTTGTAACAATCGCGATAGTCTCTTGTATTCTAGAAGTGACTATCTGTCCTTTTTTGACCACGTCGTTGAGTTATATCCTAAGCGGACCTGGAGAAAATTATATAATACATGCTCCGTCTTATTTTAACTGGATCTTAGGTGTGCTTGCTCTAAATTCTGCCATTAACGTATTTGTGTACCTTGCTCGCCTTCCGAAATATCGAATGACGTTTCGGAAACTTTATTGTAGCTGCTCCACGACGAAGTAGCATGCAATAAAGCAAGATGTTTTAGTCGTTTTATGGCAACAACAACAAATATATTCCAGATAAAAATTCCAGTACTGGTTCACGATGCATACAAACATTGAATAATTTACAGCTTTTCAAAGTTTAATAAAATATCAGAGCAATATTTGGCTAACAAAGTATTTATGGATTTGTCCTTCGTTGCTATGGTATAAAGAAATAAGTCGTTATTACTAAAGAATCGAAACGATGGGTTCATTTGACTACTTTTACTGAGAAAATTCGCTCTTAGATCAGAAGATTTTGTACTGCTGCACTGCATTAAATGATGTTGTTCATTACTGACCTCGTTTAGATTGCAAGTTTGAGATAGTCTTTCGTCATATAGAACATTATAATATCGACCAGTTCAGTTCAACGAGCAATCTATGAGCCGAAATTCTTGTAACGGCTTGGCGGTGTTTAACATTACTAACTTCAGAGATATATTTCTCAAATTCAATATGTTCCTTAAATTTTTTAAACGTTCTTAGGGGCGCAGGGAACTTGATAGGATTGGGGGGGGGCGACCGTCACGAGGCGCCACCACGGTTGGCGCTGAGCGAGAAAATTTTGAGAATTTTAAG
This sequence comes from Phenganax stokvisi, assembly GCA_025400075.2. Classification (NCBI taxonomy): domain Eukaryota; kingdom Metazoa; phylum Cnidaria; class Anthozoa; order Malacalcyonacea; family Clavulariidae; genus Phenganax; species Phenganax stokvisi. The sequence goes on from JAODVQ020055969.1 coordinate 10,377, forward strand.
GCTCTAAACCGCCTGAAATGACCGTTTTCAAGCACTTTTGCATTACAGAAACCTCATTTTTAAACTACTATAAGGCCCCCCCAACAAGTAATATTGCGGGGCCCGCAGCCCCCGCCCTTCCGTTTCCTACGCTCCTGAACGTTCTTACTTGATTTCCTCCTCGTTGAATCTGATCTTTGCAGTAATAAATAAAGTTCTGTTTAACTTAGTTTTTAAGCGATGGCATTTGCTTTTACATTGGTATGAAATCATGCAGTGTACCGTTATAAATTGCAATAAAAGTAATATTTTATGATACGACGTTTTTTCATCAAAAACAAGCAAAATAAACACCGTATATAGTTTGAAATAGGCACATGTATATATGCAGTATACACGCCGTACACGATTCATCATTTTATCTCTCAAATGTTCATGTCTTACAATTTTGTAGAGAAATCATTTCGAACATGTTCGTGAAATTTATCAATTGCCTGAAGCTGTTTCGAACCCAGTAAAGTTTGTTCTCTTCTGGATTTCAGAATATCAATTGCTTTTGCTGGAGTTAGTTTGTACATCTAGAAAATACAAAAAGGTACACTTTGAGATAACACATTGTATAGCCATTATTTGTAGAATGTAGAAAGCATTTTCGTTGTTTCTATACAGTTATACTGTAGAAACACGCGCGCGCAAAGTTGTGAGAACGAACTTTCCATGCAGAAAATAAATCTACCAAAATGACTGGCTAGCAATATATTTCGCCGCGGAGCGAACCAATCACGTTGCTAGATTTATTTTCCGAACGGAAAATTCTGCCTAGTGGAAAACGGGCTTTAGTGGGAAAAAAAGGCATGGAACTACAAATAGGCCGGAACACTAATTCCTATAGTCAAGTCCTATAGCAGGCGGTCAAACTCTCCCTTTGCGATGGACCGCTCCCCCTGATTTCGAAACTCATTTTATTACGACGATATAATTTGCATTCCTAGTGCTTATTTTCCCTATCACTTTTCGCCAAGTTTGTTTTGTTTCTGCAATATTTTAGCATGCAGTTGATTATTTTTTGTTTTTGTTGATCATTAATTACTATCTTAGTATACTCTACGATGAAAAGGAATGAAAAACAGATAAGTACAAGGGTGAAAAGTATTGGTGTAAAAATTTTTTTAAAAAACTGTAAAAACGGACTGGCACTAGCTACAAAACAGGCTTCAATTTCCCCCCGAGTTAACATTTCAGTTTTGTATTCATTTCGATGGCCGTAGGTCGAATGTTTCCGCGGTATTTCAATTTCTACGTAAGTAGGACATTACTCTCTATATTTCCGTGAGCATTACATTGCACTACATACCTCTATTAAATAACATGCAACCAGAACAGCACTTCTTCCTCTGCCAGCTTTACAATGAACATAACAACTGGTATCAAGACTGTCAAATTGTCTGATGAATTCGACTCCTTTCTTGAGTTTCATAAGATCTGGCGCGTTGTTAAAGTCTGGGGTAGGCAAGCGCAGATACTGTATTCCGAGGTCTTTCCATTCCTATATCGACAAAGAGCAACCTGCCAATTGTAACTGTCCTTTATGCTATAAAAGGCAATCTAAACTTATGAAGAAAATCGACTGATACTCCCTTTAGGCACACTATCACTATCGACATTACCAAACAGTGGGAATGTTAGGAACGCAGCTTCAACTTTCTGTTTACCTCCGACTAAACTTATAGTAGAGCGTGCATCAAAAGTACAAGCTAATTGTTACAGGCATAGACGTTCCTGAATTGTGGAGATGGTGCTTAAAAGTAATATGGTCCGTGTAGAATGGGTAAGTTTTCCGTGTGCAAGACGAAAGATGACAATTTTTCTTGACAAGGATCCTTGGTAGAGTTAGTTTTTACGTTAGTCTTTCAGTAAGGCAACTTGCGCATGAATACGGCCGTCCAGGAAAACTTATCCGTCGTACACACGATTAAAATCAACTCGTCAAGGAACTTGTAAAGAAATGAATCGCTTGTCTACACGGAGCTAAAATCGACTTGCCGAAGTATAACAGAGTGTCGCATTGAAGAGGTGTCGTTGGTGGATAGGTGTCCGCATTAGAAAAATGCCCGCATTAGAGTGGTGTCCGCAACAAAGAGGTCAAGCCGCAGTATAATGAGGAACAGTAGTGCCACTTAAAGGTGCAACATGTCCTCGTATTTTTATGCAAAAATATGCGGTTTACTGGCAGCCACCAGCCAGTTCAGCGTGGTTATTGGCCAGAACACGCACTTTACTGGCTGCGAAACATGCATATTGTGACATGTACGAGGACAAAACTTCAGAGATTCCGACTTAAGTGCCACTACTGTCCCTCCTTATATTGTGGTGTCCGTATTGATGAGATTCAAATCATGCGGCCGTATTATTACCTCGCTTGAATACATCAACAACTTTGTCTCGTACTCTTCATTTAGTGTGATAACCCCTCCAATGTTTTCATTCCTGACCAGCTAAAGTATAGGATGAGAAAAATTCCTGTCACAGTTCTGTACAGGGGGATAGAGAGCATTGGCAAATTTTGAAGCGCGTAGAACTTCAAGTGAAAAAGCCACAATGAGTACGCCAACGGGCCGTGGCTACAGTTGCCGAGTTGCTGCCATCAGTGATGGGTATTTATAATTATATTCAAAAACTTTGAGAAGACGGATCAAGGGGGGGGGGGGGCTCGTGCATACCCCTACTTCCTATGCCCCATCCCGAAGTATACTCTCATGAAACACTGCAAATGTTTTTTGTTTCTTTCAAACAAGCACTACATATTTATTGAAAAGTGAAAGCGCTCTACTGCATATACAGCAATTAAAGTGTTTGTGCATGAGGGGGGAGGGGGAGCATAAGCATAGTTTGTTTCATTAAATCTGAAACTATGAAGATCAGTGAGAATCCTCAGACTAAAAGCTAACAATGCTATTCATCATTAGTGGTGGGAGGGGAGGAAAAGTTACATCTTGGATTAAATTGACACCAGCTCGATGCTTTGGTAAAGTTTGTGGTTAAAAGGTTGCTGCAAGTACATCCTTTCCCCTCATCCATTTACCGATCTACTCCATTCGATAGAGTGCCAAAGTAAATATTAATAGTTTCTTGAAAGAAGGGGGGGGGAGGTAATGTCACCACCCTTCTATGGGATCTTGAAGCACTGACCCTCCATCCCAATGGAAAAGAAGGGCAGAGTCAAACAATGACCTTGAACATGAGTTTAGCATTTGTAGGGTTTGTAGCTAAAAATTCAATTATATTGTAGTAGACAGTCAGACATTAATTTTATAAACTGAAATCTAAACTCTACAACTCAACGATTCCCCCCCCCCCCACTCAAAACAAATGCTCCCAAGTATGTTATTGCTACTCACTGATGGTGTGATGATCCTCAATGGTAAAGCGCCAAGTACCACATTTTCATCAATTCTATTGTACCATTTCCTCTTATGACTCACTCCCACAGTAATAATATTCCACAACAAGGTTGGATAAAACAATAATCGAGCCAATTTTGGTGAAGTGATGCGGCTTTGTAGTTTTTGTAAGATATCATATTTTAAGTCGCCCATTGCGGTTGTCTATGAATACCCAATTCTGACAATTCATTCGTCCAGCTCCATCTACTGGAGTGAGGAAAGAGAGACCACTGTAGCTTTCCCACAATGCACCGCAACCTGTAGCAATGACAAATGGCTTGTTGGAGATAGTCAGCGGTTGTGTCGTCTTTTGTTCACTGGCTCGCTTCTCATGTTGTTCGTTGTGCTATTTTTAGCAAGTGCATTGCGTCACTTCATCACTGTCGAATACGTAATAAGAACAAAACCGAACACATGATGCCATTTGGTGGCTCATTTTGTTGTTGTTCTTCACTACGTCGCGTCATACGAGCTCTTAACGAACCCATGGATATTTTGTGCAATGCAGGAAGGAAAAATGAATGAGTCACGCTCAGTGAGCTTGGTTGAAGCGTTAAACTGGAAATATTCGCCAGAAAATTGTGTGGTCGATGACTTTGCTCACATTCAGTTGTCATCGAGAGTTAAAGAGAAGACCAAGGGGCAAGGTGTATTGAAATTCTTTGTGTTTCGTTGGCTGGTGCAGTTTACCGATAGTTTACTGGACACTTTATGCCGCTGATCATCCAAAAAAAGATTAAATTAAGAACGCTGAGCCTGCAACCCCACCTAGCCCTAACCAGGTGTGTACTATAGTGCACTCAAGCAGTGTTTGGTTCGTTTTCATGGGCAAAAATCCACGCTACGGTGCAGTTTAGTGGACACCAGGTTTGGGCCAGGGTGGGGTTGCAGTCTCAGTATTCTTAATGTAATAAGTATATTTTTGTATGGTCAGCTGCATTTATAAGGTGTCTGCTGAACTGCACTAGCCCCAAATATATTCCCACAATTGGGGGATGGATTCTCTGATAGGGGAGTCCTGGGGTATGTACCCCCAGAAATGTCTTGAATTTCAGCACTCTGTCAGACCTTCCAACTCTCATGCATTTTGGGTGCATTTGTCATATTTCTCATGCTCACACACATAGGCACTATTTTCTCTCACAAAAGTGAAAAAATAGGAAGTGATTTCATATTTTGTTTTCACCTATCTCTGTGCATGCAAAAATTCATATTTGGCTGAATAAATAAAGTAGCTGGTTTCGTGTGGTTGCTGTTTAATGCTAAGTATTCTCAGTGGTGGGGTGGTAGAATTGACTATTGTGCAAATTAGTAAATTGATGCTTTAGGTAATGAGGAATGTTTCCAAATGAAAAATAGCTATAATCTTGTTCATTTCATGAAATTCAGAGTAGTGAACAATAAATTTTAGGAAATATATTACTGGAGTATATCTTAGTTCTACGTATACATATAGAACTGAAATGCTAAAGACCAATTAGTTGTGAGCAATGACCATGCTGTAATAAAGATGGAAACTTTAAATAACAATGGCTGAAACTTTGATTGGTTCTGGTCAAAAGAAAGCAAAAGTTGAAAGTTCTTTTAGTAGTTCCTCCTTTTTGTACATGAATTAAATGATTGAAACCTAGAATTGGATGTGGATGTTGAGATTGTGTTACTTTTGAGATTTTTTATGACACATCTTTTATTAATCCTCTCCGAAAATGCAGGAAACGGCATTTAAAAGGCTCTGGTTTTGAAAATTTTCTGGGAAAGCATGCAAGAATGTACATTTTGTGATGGTTATGTACCCCCAGACCCCCTAGGTTGCCACCTGCCATAGGTAGTGCAGGCTATAGTACTTACTCATGTAGCTGTAGAACAGTTAAATTTCATGCATATTCATGTCACTATGTTGGAAGGTCTGCTCTGTAATGTCATTCCCAAGTTTTTTAAATCCTTTCTCAGCAGTTTAATTAAAGTCATGAATCACATATGATTTAATTGAGGTCAAGGCAATTGATGCTGAACAACTTTGAATTTGACCATAACTGTTGTTACAAATATAAAGAACACAAAAAATGTTTTAAAAAGTGGAGGGACAATGATATATTTGTCTCTCCCAAACCAAAAATTGGCTTGATCCCTCTCCCCCCAGGTTTCACACCCTTGGTTTAGTTGTCTTGCAATGCATGATTAATGAAAAGCATACAAAGTGGAACTGCACTGAAAAATGCAAACGCTCTTTTTGATATTGCCATTTGCTTTCAAACATTCTGAATGGGGCCATTCACCATCTAGAGCATTTGAGATAGACGAGTAAACAGCAAGAAGGAGAATGTCATTGTTTCAAAAACTTGCTGGGCTGCCTGCAATATGCGATCTTCAACCAGAATTGCACACGATTGGTCAATGGGACTTTTCTAGCAAATTAAAGAATGGTAACTAGAAAGCAGCAGTAAAATCAAAGGGGAAGCAGCAAAGTGTACTGCATGCCATATTCATTGGAGTTAGTGCTTCCTTTGGGTTTTATAATTTTTTGAGTTTGGTCAGTTAGTTTGGTTTACGATTCTGAGTTATGCGCAGTGTAGCTGACTTAAATGACAAAATCTGAAGAGCTGACTGGAGTGCTGTTGAAACTAGGCCAGCACTTGCATGATTAGTGGTTGCTCGCCATTGATTTTTTTTTAGGATTTTGGTCTTTAACTCAAGAATGTTGTGAATATTGATGATAACTTATATCTCTAGTCTTCTCTAATTTGAATTGTACTTTTAAACGGAAAAACACTCATACGTTTCACTTTTCTTGAAATTCTTTGATTTCTAGACAAACAAATGCATTTCAATTGTTACCCTGTTGCCATGGAAAGCTGCAATTGATGAATCACCTACAATTTTGGTTGAAGGCAATTTATTGCATCATCAAAAACAGCTTAGCTACCTGTCTCTCGGGTGAACAAAACTTCTGTACGTACATCATTGGGCTGGGATTCAGATCATGGGTTTAGGTTGCTTCAAGTTAGATCTTCGTGATTGCTTATTAGACAACCTAGCTGCTTAATTGACCAACGCACTATTGTGCGTAGTAAAGGTGGAAGTGTTGCACCAATATCAATGTTCGTCGCGGCTACTCTCTATGAACTAACTGACTTCATACGAAAACGTCATTTCATCATCCAAGCATCATTTAGTGGCTTCAATGATACAGTACTTTATTCAATTAAATGGTAATTAGACTACTCTACTTTCACTCTCTGCACTCTTTTTCAAGAGAGCTAGAGCCAGCAACTACTGACCTATTGTAAATTTAAACATGTGACTCGTCTACTAAAAACTTAGCCACTTCATGCCCAAACTCCATTCAACAAGAGGTTAAATCTAAATAGTTATCTTAATGACATATTTGTTAGAGCTTTTCTTGATATATTGTCATACATGGATGAAGGAAATATGTTGTGAGACTGAGTCAGACCAAAGGTGAACACCGTTTTTAAAGCACTATTATTACATGCCAGTGTGTCTACCAAGCATTGGTCACTGCTCAGACCTCAAATTTGTTTTCTTTTGGGAAGTTGCTGAGTGGTGAAATAGTCATGAAGGCATTTAGAGTGTTGTAATTTTGCATATTATATAAATCATGGAAATGAAGGATTACTAAAAAAATACTTAAAATTGCAGAAATGTTTTCAGATTTTTCACTAAAATTCCCCACATTTTTTTGGTTGTTGAAAAATTTCTTAGATTATCTTAATCGTTTTTCTCTTTGAATTTTGGAGTTGTTGACTCAAATTTCCTTGAAAAACAATTTTTTTTAAAGTATAAATATTTGAGACTTTAAAGTTGAACTACAGAGTGATGTCGATTGACCAAGGGCCGCGGAACCATTTAGAAAGTGGGGGGCCACCAACAAAAAAGGGCACTTTCTCATATGGCAATAATTCAATACTAATAGTTCAAAAATTAGTCATGCCAACACTCGGACACTTGGACTTCTGCAAGACGGCTTAATACACACAATTAATTATATTGGATTTGATTCTAGTGCCCAACGAGGGTTGAAAACTTCATAATATAAGATGATGGCCAGATTTCGTGGTTTGTACTTCACTGCAATGTAACATTTTGCTACTTACAAATCTCTGTTGAGATCATTTACTCATGTTTCGTACTTTTGGTTAATAAAAATTATAACGCACATTATTACGTATACAATTATAATTATAATTATATAATTATAACGTATACCTCAAACGAATACTGACACATTAATTAGTTACTCAAAAAAGAGCACAATTAATGTCTCAAAGAAGGGCATCTTTGCCGGAAAAAGGGGCACATCTTGGTCTTTTCAAAAAATGGGGGAGGGCACCGTGCCCCAGTGTCCCCCTTATTGCCCGGCCCTTGCGATTGACATTTTAATGTTGGATAAGTTTTCATGTATGATATTCATCTCCTGATCATTTGACTATGCTTAAGGTGGTAGGCCCCTCCAATTGTTTTTTTTTAATTGAAGCTTGGAACAAAGTTCAAGTACCATATCATGAAAACCCTAGGGAAAGTATGGTACCCACCTCTTTCTCCTTTATGACTCATAGTTAAACACTTCCCTATCTCCAAAGTGTCTGACAATAATTCTAAATTGTCCCTAAAAGCAGTGGCCTAACAGAACTTGAGGGGGCCCTTAGGAGAATTTTTCTCAGGGGCCCTTTCCCCTGATGTAAAATTTAATCGGTCTGATGTACGTTTGATGAATTTAAGAAAATGTAAACAACAATGTGCAGATATAAACACCAGCATAGCATATACAAGACCAAGCAAATATGCAAAGATAGTCGGTGGAGTGCGTCCATCCAAAATAATGAATTGCTAGTATTACAGAGAAACTAATATGAATGGCATTTCCTGAAATATAACATTTACCGTGTTGTTTATTATATAATAGCGGCAACAACAGACGAAATGCAGTTATTGCAGCGGACAAAATCTTTTTTAAAATTAATCCCTTGGTTTATGCCGTCTTATGTTGGAACTTTAGTACATCATTTGTTCAAATGCATTTGAATTTTCTAAGTCATGACGTCATCATT
>JAODVQ020056073.1:0-18857 GCA_025400075.2 Phenganax stokvisi
CCACCTCCTCCTCCACCTCCTCAGATGTTATTATCAGACAATTTGACAGTGATAGAAGCACTAGCTACAGTATGCAAGGACCATCATGCTGAGCTGGCCTGCTCTCTCATTCAAATATTCTGCAATTATAACAGGGTTTTACCCATCGTCAATGCTTGCCTAGCAAAATCAATAGAAAAAGAAGGTACATACATAACTATCAAATGTACATCACACAATATCTTGATGTGTTACATATATAGCTGTATTGGCCCTATTAAACTCAAAGGCTTATTTCAGGCCAAGTGAAAGATGGAGCAATAACTAGATAATGAAGCTGTTCTGTGTGCCTTGGCTTGCTTCATCACATTGATTGACTGCAATAGATCTTTCTATCGTATCTTGTATGCTAATGTAGAGAACGTGGCAACCTTATTCCGAGCCAGTACACTATCCACCATGTTAATGGATCAACTAATGAAACTGACTGCTATGGACTACCTACATTCTGTTCTCAAGAAGCCTGTCCAGACCATTGCTAGCCTCAAAGATCCTTGTGAGGTATGTACATACATGTATGCTACTACACACTATCATAAAGGAAGAGTTGTGTTGACTGTATAATATGTCCTATGGTAGGAATCAATGTCTCATGCTCTCAGTAGTGTCAGTTAAAAATTTCTCTCTCTGCCTCCTTCTCCTCCTTCCTCCAGTTGGATCCATCCAAGCTACCCCGAGGGACAGATGTGACTCCTCACCTGCACACTTTAGAGCTACAACTCCAACACCTCCTCCTCTCCATCTTCACATCTGTTGACTCATGTCCAATGTTTGTCTCATAAACCAGTTTACCTAAAATAACTGTATCAGTATATAAGGTCTAAATATAGTACAAGTAGAATAGAATTACATTCTTTCACTGTAGCCTTATGTATGTTCTTGATTGGTGTGTTCTATCTCTTGTAAATCTAGCCATTACTGCTACAAATTATTTCTTTAAAGAATTATCATGACAGTCTTATACAGTGTGGTATAAAGCAGCCAAAATTAGTTGACTTGGCGGCAGCTTTTGCTCATATGCACCTCATACACGTGAAATAATTTACAAGTATTACACAAACCATAGCATTGTATAATTTGACAGTCATTTTAATTTGCTCACCAAGATTCCTGGCTATATGTTGTGACACCACCATCAAGGACATTATGAAATGTAGTAGAACCTCTATTTAAGGACAAGGTTCATTGTATCTACTTGTGCTGGGCATGATAAACAATGTAGTATCTCTCTTATAACACTTTATAATGAGTGACTGGATTGTTTTCTTCTGCTGCAGACATCTTCGCTATATATTTCATTGTCTACAAGATAGGGTTGTACAGAAATGGCCTACTGATGAGACTGTCAGAACTAGAGCTGTCAGGTACATACATACACTGTGGTGCACTACATATGACATCAAATATTGTAGTAATCTGCTGTAGTAGTTAAATCATGGTTTTTGTGTGCAGTGGGTTCTTGTTTCTGAGGCTCATCTGTCCAGCCCTCATCAATCCTCTCCACTTCAACCTTCTCTCATGTTAGTTATATTGCTCTTATTATACTGAGTAAAATTGAATCTTGTATTATTCTGTCTATATATGAGATGTCACTTAGAATTCTGGTGGTTGTGTAGTCTACATTCTTCTATATAGAATATATCATATTGTATGATACACATTACAGGCTTAGTCCCCTCCTTCCAGCGTTATACTCTCTCCTAGTCATTCTTTCTTCTCCTTTTCCTCCTTGCTTCCTCTTCCTCCTCCTCCTTCCTTCTGCTCCTGCTCCTGCTCCTGCTCCTGCTCCTCCTCCTCCTGCTCCTGTTCCTCCTCCTGTTCCTCCTCCTGCTCCTGCTCCTGTTCCTCCTCCTGCTCCTGTTCCTCCTCCTGTTCCTCCTCCTCCTCCTCCTCCCACTGGCAGGTAACCCCTCAGAGTCATCACTCAGAACTCTCAAGCTAGTGGCAAAGGCGGTACAGAATCTGGCCAATCTGGTAGAATTCAAATCCAAGGAGCCATTCATGACCAGTCTCAACCCATTCATTGTTAGACACAGAACTGATATGATCAAATTCATCAACAACCTCTCTGTGAGTCTGACAATGCATAACTTTCTCGACAAAATGTTGTGGATTTCCAAATAAATGTTTTCCATATATATTTACATAGACATTTAAGGGAAGTTTTTTCGCAGTACTGTATCTCCATCAACTATTTCCTTGAGATGTATATGACCACTATGATTATTATTATTCTACAGAATGTATCGTCAGCAGATGACCAGGGTATTCTACCATCTCCAGAACCAGCTAGGGACCTAGCTGCCATCCACCATCTCTGCTCCACATACGACAAGGCTCTGGAGAAACTTGTGGGGAAACACACTGAGGTATTGAGATGGTGTCAAGAGGCTTTCGCAAGACTTCCCATGTGTGCATAGCATGCTTAACTCATGCATTAGCATACAAGAATATTCCAAAATTAAAAGATAGTCATACTCTACACATACAGTGGAACTTCCGATAAAGGGTGCTCTGAGATAGGACAACCTCTTTACAAGGGACACTCACTCTGCCCTTTTTGCATGGAACTGTATACACTGAGATAGGGACAACCTCTTTATATACCAAGGACAAAACCGTTGGCACCAAAGTGTCCTTTGTTCGGAGGTTCTACTTTATTGTGGATCCTCAAAACAATGGTCGGATGTGTGCCTGTTATAGAGAGGCTGAGCTCACAAATATCAGAATAAAGTAATACACAAATCTATTAGCAGAGTATATAACATTACTGTACTTAGACTATATTAGAGTGGTCTTTATCAGAGGTTTAGCTGATGAGGAGATGGACATACTGTTGATATCGCTGTATATGATAGGCACAAACTTGCACCATCCTAGGATTGCCCATAGCTAAGCCTAGCATGTGTACGTAATTCAGTGGAGTGCAATCCAAGGATTGGTATATATAATATAGAAGGCAGAGTGCGAGAGTGTTGACTGTTATGTTGCAGGTTAAATATCTGATGGGACTGATTCAAACCTTGAGAACTGCCGAAGTCCGCTACCTGGCAAAGTACCGGGGTCCAGAGTGACCTTTGACCCCATCACTTCTCCTGCCATCCTCCCTCTACTTGTGTCATACATTAACAGACTGTTCCAGCCATTGACTGATCACTATCACTGACCTTCCTTATAACATTAATAATAATAATAATAATAATAATATTAACTAGTCTCTTTTCGATCATTTTTTTCCAAATTTTAGAAGTTTATGAATCACGCAATCAATTATGTGTTTCAGGTTTTGTGGATATTCATTGTGTTGATGTTTTGTAATAATTATTATTGAGTTTGATGTTTTTCTTTTTTCATTACGCAATTGCTAGTCACTGCTATAAAGGACTCAAATATCACATAATTTAAAGCCTAGAATTATTATGTATTTTGGAGATTACAGAAGTTAGTGCTCCTTGAGCAGATTAAGGAGCAGGAACACACGTGTAGGATATCTCCAATGCAACTTAGCTACTTTTCAATAAGGATAAGCTCCACTATTATCCAAGGCGATTACATCAATAGGAGTTGTTACATCATGTATTATTGCTTGCTTTAGGTGGGCGGGGAAATCAGCTGAGTGGGAAGTCCCGCGGGTCAGAGGGAGGCGCGGAAAGGAAATACATAAATGGCGGCCGAACAGTTTCTCGCGAACCACCCAAGTCTTCGAGAGTTTGTGTTGACTGATGTTCGTCAGACAGGCAAGAAGATTGGAGCAGGAGCCTACGGTAGTGTGGAGGAGGTGGTCATCCCTGGGAGAGTCTGCGCCGCTAAAAGGCTTCACGATATCTTGCTGGATCGTTCCGAGATTCGCCAATCTGAGATAGAGCGAATTAGCGAACAGTTCGTGAAAGAATGTCGATTGATGAGCACGCTGGATCACCCCAACATCATCAAATTCATAGGCGTCTGCTTCTTCCCAGGTTCCAAACTCCCCGCCCTGGTCATGGAACGACTCCTGACTAGCCTCCACGACTTATTAGACCCAGAAATAATTCCCCGACCGCCTCCTAACACACCAAAAGCAGTGATCCCACTCAGTCTGAAGTGTTCCATACTTCACGATGTGGCAACGGGACTGGCCTACCTCCACAGTCAGTCTCCACCTATCATCCATCGAGACCTGACAGCCAGGAACATCCTCCTGGACTCAAAGATGATGGCAAAGATAGTGGACCTGGGCGTGGCTCGTATTATGCCCAAAAAGCCTGCAGCCACCATGACAAAAGGACCGGGAGCATCGGTCTACATGCCACCTGAAGCTATAGCACCGGCACCCTCCAATGACGAGAAATCCAAGTACAACGCCAGCATAGATATATTCTCATTCGGGGTTGTTACCATATTCACCATTGGTGAAGTATTTCCCTGCGATCCCAAGGCCCCTAATATCTTCAACGAAGAAAAGGGTATTCTAGAGGCCTTCACTGAACTCCAGAGACGCGACAAGTACATGAAACAAGTACACACCAAGCTGGCTGGTTATGGTCAATCAGTCGAGGGTCACCCTCTAATCAAGCTAATCGAGCAATGTCTGCACAATGCACCACATTTGCGTCCGAATATTTCTCAAGTTTTTGATCTTCTTGAGGAGGCAAGAGACATAGCAAGGGATCACGGATGGCAGCAAACACAGAGTCGTCAAGCAAACCCTACCAAGATTGTAAGTTGTTATGAATTTTGTGATGTATCGTGCCATATGCATAACAACTCATGCACCCACGAGTGGACAGAGTTTAATGATAAAGGGAGAGAACCAGAAGTGTCAGTCTTACTACCCTGACACTTCAACTTACCAAACTTACCATTCAGCCCTGTAACCCTATCTATAACAAAGAAACATTTCTTACATCCAGTCCAATCGATGGTCAATATTATACCATTATTTATGCATATTATAGGAAAGGCATCAAACGATAACTTTTGATTTTATTCTTGTGCAGAGTTCTCCTAGTTCTGAGAATGAGTTCCAGGATCAGATAGAGAAGTTAAAACAAGAGCTTCGCATCAAGAAAGATGTAAGATATGTAGACTATCAGTTTATAGTGTACCCTGAAAATAATATACAGTATAGCAGTAATTAAGGGCTATAATAACCAGTGAAAGAATGTTACTTCAAAATTTAGCCTTAGAGATAACATATATACATTGCTGAGCAGAATGAGAGTGCATAGGTTGACCACTTTTTACTCATACATGCAATAGCTAGTACACTCCCTAGAAACCATGTGTATTTATATTATACTGGCTGTGAACAGGAGGCAGCAGAGCTCCAGAAAGAGTTAGAATCCAGTAAGAAGAAGGAGGAAACTGTCACACAGAGACTCCAGACAGAACTAACAAAAGCACAACAGCAGGTGAGGGCACAGGTGACAAGACTTACTAGTTGGTTTAGTGGAGTAGATATGATAGTCAACCACATTCCTTTCATTTCATGAAAGGAAGGAGATGTAGTGAAGACAAAGGATGAAGAGTTGGCCAAGCTAAAACAACTACTAAAGCAAAAGGCAAGTTAAGCATTCACATAGTACATTGTGCCATTAGAGAAAGGCCTCCAAAGAGTGGACGCTAGAGAAGCAAATGTCCTCTCATCAGAGGGTGTCCTTTTTCAGTACATTAAACATAAATGTAACTTTTACTTTACAATGTTGTTTGCTTGATAGTTACTACTTTTCAAATTGTGTTCTCTCAGTAAAGGGTTATTTCATACTATTATTTACTGTAGGAGGAACAGCTGAAATGGAGCAAGTTGGACGCACAGAACAGTCCAAAACTCTCTCGTTTAGACAGTCCTGGAGGAAAAGTAAGAAATGGTTCTCTCACAATTATTAGTACTACTTGTTTGTACATGCTTCACTGATCAGCAGTCAGCTAGCTATAACCACCTCCAGGAATTTTACCCACCAATAATTTATAACATATGTAGTTACTACCAATTTAGCAAGAGAGTTCTTGGTTTGAATTCAGGGATGTTAACCACCATCAAACTTAGTATGGATAGAATACTGAGTATTCATTTTCCATGCAGAGAACTCCCAGTCGTTCACAGACCAGTGGATCAATTGGTGTTAGTCCCAGCTCCAGCCCTCTCTCTTCTACAGTCAAACCTAAGAAGGTAGGCTGATAGTATCTATATGCCACTGTGGATGAACTAATTATAAATCCAAGTGCTGACAAAATGTCTGCAAATAAGTAGGTTATGTCTAGTTCTCAAGGGAAATTTTCCTGTTTAGAAGGTGATAAAACTAGAATCTTTTTGGGTGGTGTCCTTACTATAGGAGCTTCCTTTCCTGGCTCCCATTTTGGGTATATAGACTGTATTCCATATACACTGGGTTGTGTGCGTGTGCACACTATTAATGTATGGAGCCCAGAGGAGGTTGTGCACAATCTGGATTACGCCACTCCCTCCGTTGCAAATGTATTGTGCCCACTCAACCTGTTTAACCCGCTGAGTCAGCAATCTAGAAATTTGAAGCTTGTGTTCTGTAGGTGTGCGAGGCGTTTTGCATCGTAACAGGACATGCGATGAGTGTATGGAGTAAGATAATGCAGCTCGCTAAGATGATGCATATTGCTACTCTGCATGCTCAATGAATTTTATATAGCACATACGCTTATACACTTTGGAATGTAACTTGTGCGCAACCTCCTCTATATGGAGCCGATATGGTGCAACAACCCCATTAATAATCATAGGAGAGACAAACTCTACAAGGAAGCATTGTATAGGGTGGTATCAAGCAGCTTCTTGTCTTTGTCCAATTTAGACCTTCTCGTCAAGCTAACTATTTGTGATATCTCTCATACCCTCAATTAATGCATTACTATTAACTATATACATATTATAGTTTGCTTTACACAACTGTTGGGTTATCCTGTGCAAGTGTTTACAGCTACTCTATATATTCCCATTAGCCCATTCATGTAGTATATAAAATGAATGGTACTCTCCTGTGTATTCAGCTTAATACCAGATGTGTGTCCAGGACACAAGCACCACATAGGATGCTGAGAGGATCCGCCACATTCGATGGACAATACTCCTACTTTACACCTCACGAATCAGCTGCAGTCTATCGCTATGACCCAATGAAAGATGTTTGGAGCAGTGAGATATCTCCGTGCGAAGGACGTGACTCGGGATTGGCTATGGTGGGTGGTGACCTCATTTCGGTGGGTGGGTCAGCGGGGTACGGACAAACACGAAAGGTCCAAGTCCTACAGAGAGGAAAGTGGTATGATAGTTCAAAATATCTGTCTGTGCCTACTGCTCGTTCCTCACCTGCTGTGGTAGCAACACCTGGCAGTGAATATGTGTTTGTTATTGGAGGATACACAGGTCTTTGGACTTCTACTGTAGACATGTTAGTTACTAAAACCAGGGAGTGGTATAGATTACCAGACCTGCCGCAACCTCTTCAGGCACCTTCAGCGGCCCTGTGTGGTGACGTGGTACATGTTATTGGCTATGATAACATGGGGTTTTCCTGTTCTCTTCAAGCTCTACTCTCTCTGAGTCGTTCAATCACTACTGATCGCATTCCGACACTAGTTACCTGGCAACCCCTCCCCAATCTTCCAGTGACTCACTCTACAGCAGCTTGTCTCTCTGGTCAACTAGTAGTAGTTGGAGGCAGAAAGGGTACTCCAATTAATGCCATCCATCAACTATTCCAGGGAGAATGGGTTGAAATAGGGTTCATGCTTGGTGAGAGGGAGAGGTGCCTGGTAGCTAATTCAGCACCAAACAAGATTGTCATAGTTAGCGGCGTGAAGGCGTGGGCCAATGTCGAAGAATGTATAGCTGTATAGACTGTTCAGAATTACGTTCACACATCTTTTCATGTATGCATTATTCAGTATCTATCTACTACCCCTTGTATGCAATGTATTTATAGATCATAAGAAATTTATAATGTGGTATATATTATTCTGATTAATGTCTGTGGTTAGTTCTCATTAACAACTTTGTTTGAAACTAAGAGATAATGTTGTTAAGTGCACATTTTTGTCACGTGTAAAGAAATTCAAACTATTCTCAGTTTCTGTGAAAATACTGTCAATTTTTGCGATTTTAAAATGGAAAATAATGTAAATTTTAGATTGCAGGTCAGGAAAACAAACTCATGCATATAAAGCTATTGAGCATTCTAGGATAACAATACTACTATTCTACCACACTGAAATACCTGGTCACCAGAGTCTAGAAAGTCGATTGAAATGGCTGAAAAACCATCCTCTCAGGTCGAGGGAGCCCTCAAAAAGATCCAGGACCAACTAACCTGCAGAATATGCCTCGACTTCTTTAAAGAACCAAAGATGCTTGGATGTTTCCATGTGTTTTGCACACAGTGTCTGCAATCCCTGGTCGACAAGGGAAGAATAGAGCAGAGCCTCTGTTGTCCAAACTGTCGTAGGCAGACCGATATACCAGCTGGTGGAGTACCTGCTCTTAGTGGAGCATTTTACATCAACAACCTCATGGAGATCCAGAGAATGCTTAAGATGTTGACGAGTGGACTGTGCAGTAAGTATAAAAAGAGAGAAGCTGTGAGTTACTGCACCATGTGTGGACTAGTATGCCAGAGATGTAGGGAGACACACTATGAGTGGGATGACCTCTCTGCACACGATATCATTGATATCAATACCTTCACAAAGGATCCTAGTGCCATGCTCCAAAGAAGAACACCTCACTGTTCCAAGCATCACAAAAAGGAAACAGATCTCTTCTGTGCAACATGTGAGAAATTAATATGTCGAGATTGTATTGTTCGCCTTCACTATGACCATAACTATGACTTGGTATCAGCAGTATTTCCAGAGCACGACAAACAGATTACCAACTCTCTTGGTAGAGTGAAAGAACAAATTCGTGTTCTTGAAGGAGCTATCCAGTCAGTAAACAGTGAATGTGACCAGACTAAAGATCATGAGAAGGCTACGGTGACAGAAATAAAATCTGTATTTGCAAAAGTACGAACGACTCTAGAAGCAAGGGAAAAAGAACTTGTGAACAAAGCTGAAGAAATAGCCCAAAGGGAGCTAAAGTCTCTGATAGACCAGAGAGACAAATATCAATTACAACTGGATCAGTTGAGAAACTGCACAGAGTATGTTGAAGGAAGTAGAAAAACATGCAGCAAAGAAGAGATTTTGAAAGAGAAAGGGCACATTTTAGGTCTAGTCGATTGCGTAATGACCAACACCATTCCAGAACCATTGACTGTGAAGGAGGCGGCCAACATACAGTTCAGTCACAGTCTACCACTCCTGGTAAATACCTGCAAACAGTTTGGCAAGGTATATTATCATTCTGTACACCCAGGCAAATGTCAGATCTCAGTACAATATGACCTGGTTTGCATGCGAGGAGAAACAGCTGCTCTCCCGTTAAAGGTGTTTGATTGCAACGGAGAGCCCTACATGGGGCAGTTAGACAGCCTGAAGTGTTTTCTAACACATAGACTAGACAGAAAAGTAAGAAAGAGAGAACACAATGTACACAATATCAGCTACACACCTAGGTATACAGGAGGGCATCAACTAAACATCCTACTGGAGGATATCCCAATATCTCACAGTCCAGTTAAAGTCTCTGTCCTACCATTTCTCAGAGCTCCAGATAAAGTCATAGATGGTCTGGAGAAACCATGGGGTGTAACAGTAACAGCTTGTAATGAAATCATTGTAGCTGAATGGGGTAACAACTGCATCTCCTTCATTAGTTCAAGTAATGGAGATAAGCGATCAATCGGAGTGCATGGCTCGGGTCCTGGAGAGTTATACTGGCCTGCTGGCATAGCAGTTGTGGAAGACACTCTCCTTATTGCTGACTACTGGAACCATCGTATTCAGAAATGGTCTCTGGATGGGAAACATCTCAGCACAGTTGGGTCAAAAGGTGCTGGACCACTCCAGTTCCATCAGCCAGTCGGAATAGCTGTCCATCCTCACTCCCACAAAATCTATGTTGCAGACAAGGGTAATAGCATGATCCAGGTGTTAAATCCCAATCTCACCTTCTCCTCTAGTTTCAGAGGAAAGGGTTCACAATGTGGGGAATTTAAAGAACTCTGTGATGTTTCAATTGATAGTGAAGGCCATTTGTATGTAGCTAATTGTGGAAACAACTGGATTCAAGTATTCACTCATGAAGGACTATATTTGAGAGAGATCGGGTGTGAGGGAGACCAGCTAAAACAACCAGTTAGTATTGCAATTGATAACAACAACATGATATTATACATTGGTGAATATGGCAATAATTGTGTGTCAGTATATTCTACTACTGGGAAACTTGTTAGGACAATTGGACGAGAAGAAGACGACCCTATCAAGTTCTGTGGGCCTTTTGGACTGGCAGTAGACAACAGTGGAGCTCTGTATGTATCTGATACCAGAAACAATTGCATTCTAATCTTTAAATAATGACAAGTCTCTGAGAGCAGTTAGAAATAAATTAATATAATGTATCTTATGTAATACTAGTACTTTTATTGTTTATCATTATCGAAAAATTGAAAATGTTTACTTTAACTTTCTGCTATTTGCTCACTTCCTTTGCAAAAATTTATACATTTATAAAATTCACTTCTGTAGAAAATCAATCTAATTATATATAGTGCTGAAGTGTTTCAATGTATATCAAAGCCAAGGAAACTGAGAGACTACTAGGTCATCTCTAGGGTGTCTCTTCACTGTCCGATTTCTCTTTGTCTGTGTTGACATGGTAACGGCAGGTTGGACACGTGTCATGCTGCAGGCAGAACAAAGAGAGAACACATCAATACAATCACAGTGACATTATACGTACAACTACTACAAAAAAATCTCCCTATACGGTATTATTAAGTGTGTAATAGTAATCAGTGTACAGTGGAACTCCACTTAATGGACACCCCTCTATAGTGGACACCTTGATATAATGGACAAAATTTTGTGTCCCAATGTACTACTGATCAATAGTATGTCAATAAACCCTCAAGAATGGACACCCTGCTATAACGGACCAATATCTAGACCCCAAGTTGTCCATTATAGAGACGTAGGGTTAAGTAAATTATGCTACTTTTTCGGAGCATTATGCTTTTCAGCACTGCTCTTAGTTTGCTATGATTATGCTCTTACATTTCTAGATTATGCTTCTCTTATTTCTGATTATGCTACCTAATAATGCTTTAGGATATAAGCTTTATGATGTGCTTTCAAATCACATGAAGTGAATGGATGTTATAATGAATTGCCAATGTATAAGTGATAGAGTACCAAAAGTGTCTAGCGTTCACAATTGTAGCATCGACAGAGATTTATATATTCAAAGAATGGATCTGCTGCTTGGTAAAAGAGATTCTAAACTCAGCATGTAGCAGTGGATAGTTAGATCACTACAGTCTTACGCACGCTACTAGATGATGATTAGCCGCTAACAGGCGTTTTCCTTCACATTTCTTAGGACGTTTGCGTTCTGTGCTTTAGAACGTCAAGAATCGATGTCGATACTTTGCCATATGATTCTGAAGAAGAGTCAGAAGTCGCATCATCATCCGACGACTGTGTGGGTCACGATCTCTATGCGCAAAATGCTCGTTCTCTAAATAACGCGCAGATTACGCCTCCCATGCGCGTGATTATGCTGGCATAATGCCTTATGCCCATAGGTAGTCCTCAAAATTATGCTGGCATAACTTACGCAACCCTAATAGAGAGGTTTCACTTCATATCTTACCAGTTTAAGCCAGGGAATGATGCAGTTCTCATGAAAGAGATGCTTACACGGTAATCTCCTCAGCTTATCTCCCACCTTGAAGGAATCCTTACAGATTGTACATCCATCGGCATCTACACAGAGAAGAATGCACAATGTGCATTATTTGGAACTCGGTGTTCATTAATTAGAAACAGACTATTCTGTTTGAACTGCATAGAGCTGTCATGCGACATGAAGTACTACCATACCATGATATTGTACATAGAGCATGTGCCCAAAGTGCTAGTGACATTTTGAGTCCCATCCAGGGCAACTTCCTTCTTTGAAAAGAGCTAACCAATCTGGATTGTGTTGAATTGTTTGTTGTGCATTGCTTTGCTCTGTGTTCATGATTGTTTCATGTGAAGTAATGAAAACTTACTCTCATCAATAATCTCTTGAGTTGCTTCCACTGTAGGAAGGGCGTCAACTTTATCTTTCTTGGCTGGAGGAGGACCTCGGTCAGACATACTTTCCAGTAAACCAGAGATAATAGAATCAAGTCCTCTAGCTCCCCATACAAAGTCAGCCGGATCACTCCTCTCAGACTGTGCTCCACCAGTCCTGTGGTATACATTAGTTACAGTGAAACCTGTCTAATCCAATCACCCTTGGGCCAGCTTCAGTTGGTCTGATTAGACAGGTTGCAGCATTAATTATACAGTTAGAAAGTTATTGTATAGCTAGCTTGTACATGAATACAATGACCCATTACTAGCTGAGGTTTCACTGTACAATTTTTTAATGGTTGTCTTGCAGGAGTGACCTAACTGTGGTGGAATAAGGAGAATACTGCAGGCAGACACATGCATGCCTAGTTGCTGGTGAAAGGTTAACAAAAATGAGTTCCTGGGTTAGTGCATGAGCTAATAGTTAGAGGAAAAGTTGTATTCATAGGGAGGAGTTACATTATGGCATGAACATTTTGAATCTTACAGTCCAACAAGAAGTTGTTGTCCTCTGCGAGGCTGACCATTTCTGTCTCTGCCTCCTATTACTTTAGCCATATACTCCTGAGCATGACTATACACATAGACACACAATACAAGAGAGGGAGAGAGAGAGAAAGAGAGAGAGAGATAGGATAAATGTCTGGGTTATACCCAAACCATGGTCAGTTACACTGATGTTAACTTTGAAGTTTTACGCCCGTGAACTATGTAAATGCAGTAGCAGAGTGTTATGGGTTCAAGTCCCACTCTAGGCAGCTCTTGAGAAAATAGTATATAGCAATCTTGAGTGCAGTTGAATTGTTTAATGCTTTGCTTTTCTTCTCTTCCTGATTTATGCCACAAGGTATTGTACATTGTGTCCTCCTTTCATCCTAGTAGCTATGTAGTAAAATGAGTATAGTACAATGACTCACTATGTAAAATTGCGAGAAGTTCTCTGCTGGACGATGACAGTACGAAGAGCTCCCTTACGACCCTCGTTGCGAGGTCCGGCCTCGTCCAGTGAAGGGAAGAGGTTCATGGTGAGAGTGGGGTTTTCAGGATCTCCTCCTGCTGACACCACTACCATGGGCTGCATACTCAACCTACTTCTAGTACGTGGTGCTACACAAACATAATACACTACATGATATAGGCACAACTAGTATCCAATTTCTGTTCACATAGCTACATCAGTAGGTTATAGTCAAAACTGGCATACACGAAGGCTAAAGTATAATATTACTGGCCTAAAGCATGAATCAACATGATGAAGCACGACAAGGCAAACACACAAAGAACAATATTCAACAATATCCAGAACAGCTTGACATCTACTACTGAGCTACTACCAGAGTTTGAGAAAGGGTGTGTACACACAGCACATACAACATCTTCGTTCAAGTGCTGGCCTTCCTAAAGTGACTGCTAATAGAATTGCAAGCCTCAGAACAAGGGAGGGTTAATGTATCTCATTTTCAGAATTTTAAAAACATAAGACTATTGTACCTTCCTCGGGTTCTTCTTCAAGCTCATCCTCTGGAGCAGGAGATGCTTGTGGTGATTCTTCTTTCTTAGTTTCCTGTGACATATGAAAATGAAATTACTTAACAAACATATTAGGCAAACCAAAAACATTCCAACTGGCTACTTTATGACCAACAACCCTGAAATGAGGACACACACTCTCGTGACACTTTAACAAGTGCTTTAGACTCTGCAGTGTATTTCTACACATCCCAAAACCACATATAACCTCATTCTCATTCCCGATCCAAGTTAAATGTGTACTGGCACTGATATTCATCGGTATATGCACAAGTCATGCATTTCTGGCTAAGTATGGCTATGTTAGTTGGGTAAACTTGTATCTAGGCTGTGCTTTTCTTAATCTCATGTGACTTAGTTAAAAGCCAAATGGTGGCTAAACAAAAGAAGAAAAAGCTATGACACACCTCCAATGTGGCAATGGAGACCAACTCGCACATCTCAGAGACACAATGCAGCGCCTCCTACTTAGGGCATGAGTAGAGGCGAAATAAAGTGACGTGACAGGCCCAAAAAATGTCGCATTTCATTACACTTAGAGCAGCTCCTTGCACTTTATGGCAGCAGTTGCTCCATGAGCCACAAATGTTAAAATTCATTTAGTGTAGGAAGGACCTCTTGTTCCATAGGTTCAGGAGGTGGTTCTGGTTGTTCCTTCTTCTCTCCATTGCCACTATCCTCCACACTCTCAACTGGTTTCTCCTCTGATGTGGTCTGAACTGACTCTGTCTCCATTGGTTCTTCCTTTTCTTCCTCTGTCACCTCAGGTTTGGAGGACTCCTCCATTCTTTCTGGTTTGGTAGACTCTTGTCTTGCTTCTGGCTTTAAGGAGTCATCCATGTCTTCTGGTTTTGATGACGACTCCTCCTCTTCAGGCTTGGAGGAGGTGGAGTCAGGGGGAGGAGGGGAAGGAGTAGGGGAAGGAAGAGGAGGAGGAGAGGGGGAAGGGGTCGATGCCAGTTCAGCCCACGCAGCAGCATCACGGAGTCTTGCAGCTCTCTTGTGAGGATCCCTACATAGTATATAGTAGCAATACAACAATAATTATTAATGGTTTCAAAATGAAGGCTCATCACATGACATGTATATACAATGACAGGAGGAAGACATGGAGATGGGATGGTTTAAACAAGTGAGGAGCAGTATATATATAAACCATATAGCAGGTATTTTTCGAGGGTTAGAGTTACACTGAGAAATATCTACCCACAAAAGCTGGTAAAATATGGGTGTGGTTTAGCTAAGTTGTGCAACCACATACAGTATTTTCCCTCACGAATAAACCAAATCATTACTCCGTGAAAAAATACCTGTAATATGGCATTGTGTGCTCCATTGATATATTATATAAGAATAGAATAATAATTGCATGTAAAGGAGACTCACTCGGGTAGGACCCACTCAATGAAGTCAGAAGAACATGTGGTACATTTGGTAGTACGCTGCAGAAAACATTAGAAAAACGTGATTTAACAAACAACCCAAAAAAGAGGGGCTCACGGGGGAGGTGGAGTTCATGTGTACATCGAATTTTTTCTTGCATATGTGGCAATAGAACCTCGGCGGGAACGGATCCTTCGCTCTGATGATGAGCTTCAGTAGATCCACTCCATTAGCGTGCTTCGGTGCCGTCATCGACTGAGGAGTGTGACGGCGACCCGAGGAGAAAAGATAGGTCAGCTGAACGTTGACAGCCAGTTTTGGTTCTTGCTTGGGGGATTTCGAGGTGCAGTATGACCTTTGAACTTTACGAGGCGGTAAGGCGTGGCTATGTGCCGCGCACGCGCAAACCTGTAAAAGTCTATGGAAGTGAAGGTAACTTTCTATGAGTCTCTAAATGGTGTAACTGAGCTTTTGAGTTAGTGTAATGGTTTTGCAGGTCACTCTCTTGTTCTTTGCCAAGAGTCGTGAGCTGAGTGGAGTGAGTGAGGCATTAGTTGACCTGTCTGGTGATCCAGTCACTGGAGCTCAGCTCTGGGACCACATCCTCACCCTATACCCCTGGTCTCTCCAATCTTTCTATATCCTCTATTAGGAATAACTACACCCTCTACCCCTAATCTTACCATATCCTCTATTAGGAATAGCTACACCCTCTATCCCTGGTCTCTCTAATCTCACCATATCCTCTATGAGGAATAGCTACACCCTCTACCCCTGGTCTCTCTAATCTCACCATATCCTCTATTAGGAATAGCTGCACCCTCTACCCCTGGTCTCTCCAGTCTTACCATATCCTCTATTAGGAATTGCTACACCCTCTATCCCTGGTCTCTCTAATCTCACCATATCCTCTATTAGGAATAGCTGCACCCTCTACCATATCCTCTATTAGGAATTGCTACATGTCTGAGCCAATAAGTATCTATCTGGTATAACATCAATTTTCTCCATTCGCTTCCATGACCCTTACCCTTAACTCTGTTAACAGAATTACTAAAGGTTTGATGGTGGGAGTACTATGCATCCATTGTATAGAGCATCTTGTGCTGACAAGAAAATGTTTATGTATCAAATACCACCAAGCACTCAACCTAAACTTAGATAGCCCCATGCTTTGTTGCATCAAACATTGGGCCTTGACAGCCAGGCAGACAGAAACAATGTGCCTTGAGTATACACCTAGCATTTACCATTTAAGGCTATAC
This sequence comes from Phenganax stokvisi, assembly GCA_025400075.2. Taxonomy (NCBI): domain Eukaryota; kingdom Metazoa; phylum Cnidaria; class Anthozoa; order Malacalcyonacea; family Clavulariidae; genus Phenganax; species Phenganax stokvisi. The sequence continues at coordinate 16,455 of JAODVQ020056073.1, forward strand.
TATCGTATAGGATGGAGTTTGCGTATAGGTGAGGCATAGTTTTTATTGTGGGCAGGGTAGGGAGTGAGTGTGTGTGTATTCATTAGTCTCAGGTCTCTAGGAGATAGTGTTGTGGTAGCAGTCAACCAGGAGTACCTGGAGAAGACCCAAATCATCCAACTCAGACCTGGGGACGAAGTGGCCATCATTCCTCCCATCAGTGGAGGTTAATTGAGGGGCACCTCTCTATATAGGTATAATGGTGTACTTTAACACGGAATGTTGAATATACATGTGCCGATACAGGTTAAGAGAATAATGGCTAGGAGAGAAGATGACTTTGTATCAATCACCCCGGAACCAATTTCACAACAGAAAATTTTAGAGTTTGTTACCAACTCATCATCTGGAGGCATATCAATCTTCATAGGTATATTATGTGTAATATACATATAACCTCTGTGTACTATACAATATACTTCCTTCACTTCTTACTTTAGAGTTTAAGTTGGGAATTGTATAATTGCTATGTAAACCTGTAAAGCAATAGAATGGAGAGGTTTCTAATTCTGTTTTAAATGTCGGGTATATAAGAGTCCTGGTAAGCTCCCCAGGGGTTTTGTAGAGTTGTTAAAAGTATTCACAGATGTAGCCCTGAAACAGTTGGTTGGCTTGAGTTGGTTGTGTTATGTTACTTATACTAGATAAATACAGTATACGCTATATCTCAGCTTTTGTAGAAGAAAATGTTTCTTACTCTGTGATGAGGCTAGACCTTATAGTGCTACTCTGTGTGTGCTTCTAGTGCATCTGTTAAGTATGTTATATCTGCAGGTACCACAAGAGATAATTTTCAGGGTGAGTATAATATCCTGGTGATTATAATGTCTTGTTTAATTTGACTGTGGCCCAGGGAAGACAGTAGTGAGGCTGGAATATGAGGCATACACATCAATGGCTATGAAACAATTACATCAATTGTGCCATGACATCAGGAACAAGTGGGCAGTCCATAAGATTGCCATAGTCCACAGAACTGGGTAGGTATAATGAGTGCAATACAACACGTTTTAGATTTGACATGGGATTTATTGTGGGTAGCTATATACCAGAAGGGAGTAAATTTTGTGGGTGTATGTTTGTTAATCAGGTTGGTCCTAGTGTGTGAGGCTAGTGTGGTGATTGCTGTATCATCAGAACATAGGAAACAAGCCATTGAGGCTGTGTCCTATGCCATCGATGAAATCAAGAGGTATGCCACTATATGGAAGAAGGTATTGTAATACTATGAGTAGTAAATGTGTGGTGACCTTTGCTATCATTCTATAGGAGGTGTATAGTGATAATAGAGAGCAGTGGAAAGAAAATAGAGAGTGTGCATGGTTGCAAACTAATTCATAGTAGCTAAATCATACACGCAGCACAGTCTGGTAACGCCCCCACTTTTCTATATATGGGCGCGCGTGAAGGATTATCGTATTATCGCTATATAATCATGCGCGCGGTTCTCGGTTGGGTCGCATAAAACTACGAGCCTGTAGTACGCGTCGCAGCTCAGATTAAGTTCTCTAGATAAGTCAGTCAGTGTAGCTATCTGCCTCAGTAATGACTCAATACAAACTGACATACTTCAACGGCCGCGGAAGAGCCGAACTCATCCGCCTCATTTTCGTCCAGGCTGGCGTGGAATACGAAGATCACCGCATCGCCGGCGAGGAATGGGCGCAGCTGAAGCCAACTACGCCGTTCGGGTGCTTGCCCGTACTCGAGGTAGACGGTAAGATGCTGGGAGGGAGCGTGGTGATCGCTTACTACTTGGCTCAAAAATTCGGATTGGCCGGAGCGGACGAATGGGAGAATGCAGAAATGGGAGGCATTATGGACGCACACGGGGACGTAATGCTTAAGTTCATGAATATGCATTTCGAAAAGGACGAGGCACGTAAAGACGAATTAAAGAAAAAATACGAGGAGGTGTGCTTGAAAACGTTCGAGATTCTCGAGAAGAAAGTATCCGCTGAAGGTTGGCTCTACGGATCAAAGGTCACCTATCTTGACCTCTCCTTCTTCAATTCTGCTGATCACTTCCCCGAAGGAATACTAGATAAGTTCCCAAAATTGAAGGGTGTAGTAGATAAAGTGGGTGCTCTACCTAACATTGCCAAGTGGGTGGAAGAGCGACCTCAAACACCATTTTAGACTTTTCCTGACTCCCAAGTCATCTGGAGCTGTGTAGAGCTATAGCTATGATGTTTTTTAGCAAGATTGTGAGCGCGCATGCGCATCGCGTGTTATACGCGCGTGCAGCTATGTGATACAGCGGTTTTCACAGTTCTTGCAATTTTTAGTGCGGAGCGAAACGTGCATGCGCATAACTTCGAACTACAATAGAAACTAGACTCTCTTGTCCAAGCACACAAACTT
>JAODVQ020056178.1:0-18848 GCA_025400075.2 Phenganax stokvisi
ACGCGCTCAGCAAAGGGTGCAAAGGGAAATAATTCCATGTCGAGTTGTAGCAGGTCTGCGTAGGCATTCGTGGCCTCCTGTTGCGAGATCTCACCAGCTTGTTCCAATCGGCGCAGAATATTGCTGGCTTCGACCAGTATCAACTCTGGACCGATCAGTATCCCATCTGCAACAGCCGCTTCCGCCCACTGGCCTTCACGGCCCACGTCCACAAGTGTCGAGACGATTACAGATGCATCAACGACGACCATCACATTCGATCCACATCACGAGCATTTAGAATACTCGAAGGTTGGACGCGGGTTCTCGTCGCTTCCTTGCGCTCGCGGACTCTGTGCAGCCACTCTTCAACCGAAGGCCGCGATGCGATTCGTTCCAACTCTTTGCGGAGAAATGCCTGCATGGACTGGCGTTGGCGGGCGGCGCGGACAGCAAGCGCGTCGTGTACATCTTCCGGGACGTCTTCTATGGTGATTTGTACTGGCATGATAGTTTAGTCCTCAGGATAATGTGGTTATTTCGTCTTTTCCATCAACTTAGCAAATTCGTCGAAGAGATAGTCTGCATCGTGCGGGCCGGCGGAGGCTTCGGGGTGGTATTGGACGGAGAAGGCGGGCAGTTCGCGGTGGCACAGGCCTTCGAGGGTGTTGTCGTTGAGGTTGATGTGGGTGAGTGCTACGACTTCCCGGTCGAGGGTGTTGAGATCGACGCAGAAACCGTGGTTTTGTGCGGTGATTTCGACTTTGCCCGTGCTGGCGTGTTGTACGGGCTGGTTGGCGCCCCGATGACCAAATTTGAGTTTGTACGTTTTTCCACCCAGTGCCAGGCCGAGAAGCTGATGCCCCAGACATATTCCAAAGGTGGGGCGTTCGCGGATCAATTTGCGGATGTTTTCGACCGCATACGTCACGGGTTCTGGATCGCCCGGGCCATTGGATAAAAAGATGCCGTCGGGATCGATTTCGAGGAGTTGCTCTGCGGGCGTGTCAGCGGGGAAAACAGTCACATCGCAGCCGCGGTCAACGAGGTAGCGCAAGATGTTGTGTTTGATGCCAAAGTCGTAAGCCGCCACGCGGTATCTGGTGTTTTGTCGCAGGTGCCTGACCCGACCGGTTTTGAGATCGCAAAGGCCCTCGGCCCAGTGATAGGGTTCAGTGCAGGTGACGTTTTGCACGAGGTCGCGGCCGATCAAGCCGAGGAAGGCGCGCGCTTTTTGAACGAGGCTGTCGGTATCGAGATCGATGGTTGACAGCACGCCTTTCATTGCGCCTTGCCTGCGGATATGCCGCACGAGGGCGCGGGTGTCAATGCCTTCAATGCCAGGTATGTTGTATTCTTTTAGAAAGTCGCCGAGGGCGATAGTAGATCGCCAATTGCTGGGATATGGGCAGTATTCTTTGACCACAAAGCCTGAGACCTGGGGTTTTTGCGATTCGAAGTCGGATGGGTTGATGCCGTAGTTGCCAATAAGCGGATAGGTCATGGTTACGATCTGGCTGTTATAAGACGGATCTGTGAGGATTTCCTGATATCCCGTCATGCTGGTGTTGAAGACAACTTCCCCTTCGCATTCAATGTCTGCGCCAAAGGATTTGCCTTTGAATATGGTGCCGTCTTCCAATGCGAGAATCGCTTCCATGAATGTTGTTCCTCTATTGTTTGTACGTTATTCGACCGCCCAGTATCGTTATTGTGGCTCGGCCTTTTAATGTCCATCCGTGAAAGGGCGTGTTGCGAGATTTGGATTTGAACTGATTGGCATCTACAATCCATTCGAGGTCGGGATCGATGACTGTGATGTCGGCGGGCTTGCCGAGGGAGAGGCTGCCGCCTTCGATGCCGAGGATGCGCGCGGGTTCTATGGTGAGTTTGGCAATTGTATCTGAGAGGGAGAGCAGGTTGGTGTGGACGAGTTTGGTGAAGATGACGCCGACAGCGGTTTCGAGTCCGAGTATGCCATTGGGTGCGCTGGTAAATGCACCCAGTTTTTCTTTTGTCGTATGTGGCGCGTGGTCTGTGGCGAGTGCGTCAATAGTGCCGTCCTGTAAGCCCGCGATTACGGCTTCCCGGTCTTCATTGGAACGCAGTGGCGGACTCATTTTGCCCGCCGTGCCGAGGATGCGCACGTCTTCATCGGTCAACACAATGTGATGGGGCGAGGCTTCACAGGTGACGGGCAGGCCCTCTGCTTTGGCTTTTCGCACGAGTTCGGCAGCGCGTTTGACGCTGAGGTGCAGGATGTGGAGGCGCCCCCGAGTTTGGCGCACGAGTTCGATGTCGCGCGCGTTCATGGCGGCTTCACCTTCGGCGGGCATGCCCTTCAGGCAGAGTTCTCGGGAGACCGCGCCTTCGTGCATGTGTCCGCCGCGCGTGAGTTCAAAGACTTCGGAGTGTGGATAAACCGCAAAATTGTTGGCGGCGGCGCGCTCCAAGAGTTGGCGCATTAGAGCTTCGGATTCAATGGGAAGGCCATCGTCGGAAAATCCAATAGCACCCGCTCTGAGCAGGGCGTCGGTGTCGGTGAGTTTTTCGCCCTGCATTTTTTCCGTTGCACAGGCGACGGGATATACGCGGGCATCTGCCGATTTTGCCTGTTGGACGATGTATTGGACGATTTCCGGGCTGTCCATCGGCGGTTCTGTATTGGGCAAACAGGCCACAGATGTGAAGCCTCCGGCGGCAGCGGCTTCACATCCGGTTTTGATGGTTTCCTTTTCGGGGAAACCCGGATCGCGCAGGTGGACGTGCATATCGATGAGGCCGGGTACGACGATTTGGCCCGAGATATCAATGGCTTTGGCGCTTGCGACGATATGCGGTTCAATACGCGCGATGTGACCGCGCTGGATGAGCAGGTCGGCTATTTCATCGCGATTGTTGGCCGGGTCTATGATGCGACCGTTTTTGAGCAGGATATCGGACATTGGAAAGGGCGTGAATATCCTCTCTCAATCTGCGAAAACGGATTCGGGTACACGATCGCGGTAGGCTTCAATGGGCGGTAGATTGCCGTCGGCTTCAGTTTCGAGGGGGCGCAGTCCGGTGAGGATTTCGAGGTCGTCGCGGATGTCGGCCTGTGCCAGATAGGCTTCAGAGGCTTCGACTTCACCCAGGTCGAGTGTGTTGGGGATCCAGAGTACGCGGGCGTCTTCTGGCGCGATGAGGCCAATGGACTCGAGGGCGATGTCGAGGACTTCGGCGTCTGTGTCGCAGTGTAGTGGAACCGCCCCTGCTGAAACGTGTTGTCCGGTGATGACGTTGGTATAGGTGGCGTGATAGTCGATTTTATCGACGAGACGCCGGGTGGCAAATTCGGCCATGCCGATGCCGGTGGCATTGCCGTGCGTGGCTTCGGTGAGGTCGCGCACAAAGATGCGCAGGACGCGCGGGATTTCGTCGCCCATTGCGCGGCGGTCATTGCGTTTGCGCCCGATGACGTTGGTGTCCATGCCCGAGCCAGAGATGTTTTTGCCCATTTCGTCGATGATGAGCAGATCGACATCATCGAAGGGCAGTGAGGGACACCATTCTTTGGATTTGGCTTGAAGTACTTTTTCGCGCTCTTCAAAATCTGCCGCGGGAATGGCTTCGATGCGTGCGGTTTCGTCATAGCCGTTTTCAAGGGTGGCTACGCCAAAGGTGATGGGCATTTCCTCGCGCACGACTTTGCCGACCAGGCGCACGATTTTGTCAAAGGAATGGTGGATGATGGCGCGGTGATATACCGAGGCACCTTTGTGTTTGCCCAGGCCAATGAGCATCATTTTCATCAGCCCGCTTTCAATTTCACCGGCAAATCCCGTATGCGGTTTGATGCGGTTGACCACAATGACGTGATCGGCTTCGGATGCGTGTTTGTCAAAGTAGATGGGCATGCCAAAATCCGATACGCCGATCTGGACGACGTCCATTGACGATTTGATTGGACATTCCATTGTGCCTTCGGTGATGCCATATCCAGCCAGGACCTGGGTTTGTCCCTCGGCTGTGCCGCCGCCGTGCGATCCCATTGCGGGTACGATGTAGGGAACAGCGCCAATGGCTTTCATTTCTTCGACGATGGTTTTGATGATGGTGTCGATGTTGGCGACGCCACGGCTACCTGCAGTTATGGCGACGGTTTGACCGGTTTTGATCACAGAACTGGGATTGATTCTGGCGATTTCATCGCGCACAGTACCGGCGATGTCATCGACGCGAGGGGCGTCGAAGTGCTGGCGAATGCGGAACATCTGCGGGTAAGTCGGCATGGTGTATCCTCCTGTTGTGATTTGCTATCACATGGATTCTTCGTAAAGGGCGATTACGTCTTTTATCGTTGTTTTGCGCGGGTTGACCTGGATATTGCCGCTTTTCATCGCGTCTTCGGCCATGACAGGGATGCCTTCGGCTTTTGCACCGGCTTCACCCAATGTGGCGGGAATGCCTACATCGTCGGATAGATTTTGTACAGCTTCAACTGCGAGAACAGATGCGTCAATAGTGCTTAATCCATTGACATCTTCGCCCATTGCAGCGGCGATGTCGGCGAATTTCTCCGGGCAGGCATAGCGATTGTAGGTCATGATGCGGGTGAGCAAAATCGAGTTGGCAATGCCGTGTGGTACGCCGTAGTGACCGCCGACTGGATGCGACATGGCATGTACGTTTCCCAGGCGCGTTTGGGAAAAGGCAAATCCAGCCATGGTGCTGCCGGTGAGCATATTTTGTGTGGCTTCATGGTTGTGGTCGCTGTACGCGGCTTGTCGCAGGTTTTGCGAGATGAGGCGAATGGCGTGCAGGGCCATGCCTTCAGAGATGGGGTTGGACATTAGCGACACATAGGATTCAATGGCGTGTGTCAATGCATCCATACCAGTGGCTGCGGCTATGGGCAGTGGCAATGCGACGGCCATATCGGCGTCGAGAATGCCCACATCGGGAATGACATGGGGACCCGCGACGGTGCCTTTGAAGTGGTTGTCGTCGGTAATGACGGCAAAGGGCGTGACTTCACTGGCTGTGCCATAGGTGGTGGGGACGCACAGGAGAAAGGGGATGGGACCGGGAACGGGTTTTTCGCCGATAAAATAATCGGTGATTTTTCCCCCGTGATTGACGAGTACGCCCGAGGTTTTTGCCACGTCCATCGAGGATCCCCCACCAATGGCGAGCAGGAAATCGCAATTTTCCGACTGGTATTGCGCGGCACAATCCTCAACATTGCAAATGGGGGGGTTGGGTTCAACGCCGTCGTAGATGCTGTAGGCGATGTGCGATTTGTCGAGTATTTCCGTGACGCGCGCGACAACGCCGGCCTGAACGAGGCCCATGTCGGTGACGATTTGTGCCTTTTTAACCTGCTGTTCGTTCAAAATTTGGGGGATGTCGCCAATAGTCCCTCGCCCCATGATGAGGCGCGTGGGACCGTAATAACTAAAGTGATCTTGAAACGCCACGAGCAAACTCCTCTGCGATTTTTATTTTTCCGATAGTAGCTAAAAAAAGAAAATGGTTTTTGATGGTGTTGTCAATGAGATTAAAACACATCCGTGGCGTTGGTTTAGAATGATGTGCCGACGCGGACATAGTAGCCGACGCCTTCTGGATCGGTGAATCGGTATGCTACGCCCGTGCGGAGGCGGATGGTCGTATAGAGGACGCCATAGTCGGTGATAAGCTCGGTGCCAGCCGATAGGAGTGGGCGAGATTGCGATGTGTCGCTTCCCCAGGTGTTGGCGGCGTCGGCGAAGAATGTCCAGAAGGTGCGGTCGGCGTGTAGCGGCAATGCCACCAATCCGCGGTTTTCCAATGCGAGGGGGGCGCGGTATTCCAACGATGCAGACCAGGCATGCTGTCCCGACCTCGTTGATGTATCGTATCCCCGCACAGGAAAAGTGATTGACTGAGCACCTCCGAGGTCGAAGTAGCTGTTGTCGCTGTCCGGTCCCTGAGATGCGCCAACGCTTGCGCGAAATGCCAGGACGGGTGCTGCAAATTGGCGGCCTGGAAGCCAGTGTGGCAGTCGTACGTAGGTTTTGACGGTGCCTCTGATGTCATCTGCCGAGCGGTCGTTTGAGGCAGGAGAGAGGTCGTGGCGTCGTCTGACGCGGACGGAGAGCGATGTGCCGGTCGCGGGTCCCATCTGAAAGGCGTGTGAGCGGGCAGTGGTGGCGGAGAATCGCACCGATAGTTCGCCCAGGGTGCTACGCGGATTGTCGAGTTGAAAGCTATCCGTTGTCTGTAGGTCGGAGTCCAATGCCCTCCGATCCTCTCGCACGAGTCCGCTGGAGACTGTAAGTGATATTTTACTTCGCGCCTTTGGCTTTACCAGTGTCATTGATGCTGAGGCACGGCGTTGCCGTTCGAGGATGAAGAAGGTTTCGGATGAGGTATTGTCATTCTCCTGTTGTACTTTGGTACCGTCTTCATCCCAATTCTGTGATAGTGATAACCCGAGCGTGGGGTTCCCCAGGCCGTAGTAGCGGTAAGACAAATTGCCTGCTGCCCTTCCGGCGGAAGAGGATTTAGCTGGCAGGAAGATACGCGCGCCGACATTATATGAATGACGGCGCACGAGGTCAGTCCCGGATGTGCGAGCGCCTATGGATGTGCCCAGTACTTCCGTGCGAGGTATTGCCGTTTCTCCCCTGCGGTGCGCGGGTACTGCGATGGGTTCATCCCATACGGGGATCCAGTAATAGGGCCGCAGGGTCTCAAGCGGCGAGTATGCGCGCACTCGTCCTTCTGCGCGTCCTCGTGGTCTGTTGGCGACCTCGGCGGTGGTGTGTATCGAGTCCGCGCGAGGCGCGGGTGGTGCGGTTGTGGGATTGAATGGAATCCGTTCTATTTCCCAACCATCGACGTGGTAACCGGAAAAGTAGAGCCAGCGGCCAGAGGGATCGACGCTGGGGTACGCCGCTCCTGTGCGGAGATTGGTCAGCATAACGGGAGGCGAGATTTGTCCGTTATCGATTTTTGCCGCCAGTACATTTGGGATGCCGCTGCGATCAGATGCCCAGACCAGCCACTGCCCGTTGGCACTCCAGGAGGGGGCGAAGTCGAGGGCGCGGTCGCGGGTCACTTCGCGGACGAGGTTGCCGTGTGCATCGAGGAGGACGATGTCGTGGTGCCCCTGAGTCCAGCGGGTCGCTGCGATCCATCGGCCATTGGGCGAGATCGCCGGGTACGCCCAATGGATATCCGAGTTGGGGGGGACCAGCGTCTCGATGGCACCGCTGCTGAGATTGACCCGTGCCAGCCCATTGGTTCCTCCTCCTTCGGCGACTGCGACTGCCCAGCCTGTGGGGCTGACCGATGGAGCGGTTAAGCGTGCGCGAGTTGTTATGCGTCGCACATCACTGCCCGGCGTTACGCGATAGAGATCTCTAAATATGCGGTGGGGACCAGCAAAGTCGAATTCTGCGAATACGATGTCGCCATCGGGGGCGAACGCGAATGAGGTGCTGCCGTTGGTCAGAGCTATGGTCGATTCACCACTGCCATCTAATCTGGCAGATACCAGTTTTGGGTCTGATCGTCCATCTGATCGGATATAGTGCAGTGTTTCGCCGTTGGGCGATACCTTTGGGTGGAGCGCATAGCGAGCACCGCGGGTCAGTGCCTGTGGCTCGGTGATTGCACCGAATCTGGCGAGGCGGGTGTCCAGTTCCGCTGTCGTCCCCCGCTGTGTATCAGCCCACGCTTTCCACTCGTTCGTCAAGGTGACGCCAAAGGCGCTGTGACCGGCGGCATTGAGGCGGTAGGGTATCCGCTGATTTTCCACTGCTTTGACGAAGGCTATCATGCGATCCCGCCCGTATTTTTGTATCAGGTGTTCAAAGAAGAGCGATCCATAGGCATACCAGCGCGTGCCACCCGGCCACTGAGGCGAGTTGCCACCGGCTTGGCCGATGGACTCAAACCGTCCTTCGAGGGCCGCCGTTCGCAGTAGCATTTTGTGGAATGTACCATGAACGCGCCCGGTACCAGTCAATGCTGATTCGTACCAGATGGCGATGCCTTCGAGCACCCAACGCGGGGTGGTGAGTGCTGGGAATGATAACGGTATCGGCACCCGTCCAAATAGCTTGCTTCTATAGCGGCCAGGTTGGTCAATGTGGAAAATGTGCGTCAATTCGTGTACAATGGCGTATTCCAGCCAGTCGTCGAAGTAGGCGAGTCCGAAAGAGTCGATAGGTGGACGGGCGAAGATGATGATTCGGTTCGAAGGCCACGGGGTTGCGGAGGCATTCGAGACGTCGATGTGATCGGTTACTGCAAGGTCGATTTTCCCGCGTGGCGCGTCGATGAACTGTTCGGATAGCCAGGTATGCACCCACTCTGCGCGTTCCGCTGCCCTGCGTCCCAGGTCTTCGAGATGGGCGGGGAATGTGATGCGAAAGTGTTCTGTATCGAGGGTGCGCCACGATTCGTCCGGCGCAATGCGTTGCGCCGATGCCGACGCTGTGCATAAGGCGATGACGGTGAGTACAATTTTTATTCCTGCACCCATCCTCAATCTCTTAATTAAAAATTGTGGAAGCCGTGTCCCGATCCAGGGAACCAGATGAGGTCTATGACCATGCCGACGCCAATGCCGGTGCAATAGCCTATTACTGTGCCGTAGAAGAAGGGCTTTGCGCGTTCGTAGAGGCGGGGACCGCCAAAATGGACGATGAGGAGTTTGGCTGCCCAGACCATGAGTATGCTCAAGGCGTAATAGCGCGGTCCCGTTGTGTATTGAAATGCGAGGCCGAGGGGATGTAGCGGCCAGCGGGGGAACCAGGTGCGCAAGCCCGCCAATAATGCGGCTATGCCCGCTCCGAGGAGCCAGATGCTGAGTTTTTGGAGGTCGAAAGATGTTTTTTCGGTTTCACCCAACGCGCGTCCAATTCCGCCAAAAATACCCAGTGGCCCTTCCCAGAGTGTCCAGGAACGCAGGAAGAGCGCGGAGTCGCGATAACAATAGTAGATGATGGTGGCGGCACAGACAAAGAAGCCCATGGTGAATGCGAGGAAGACGACGCCATTCGTCCAGTGTTTGCCGCGTTCTGCAGGTACGTCGTCCATGGCTTTGAAGTGGTGGGGCAATACCTGCATGGTTTGAATGCGCCCGCCGCCGTAGAATACGCCGCTGTTGACGAGGTGCATCGCGGTCATTTCTCGGGTCGATAGGGTGGCTGTGCCGAGAATTGCGTTGACAAATCCCGATCCTTTGATCCACACGGGGAAGAGATATCCAAATCCGCTGGCGGCAATGAATTTGGAGGTTGCAAAATACGCGATGAACATCAGCAACAGATGGACAACGGCAAGGGATAGCGACATGCCCAGGGACATGAAGAAGCTACAGAGATATAGCACGGAAATGATCAGGCCGACAACGGCGAAGCGATAGGAGATGGGGCCATCGCCGCGGTCGCCTTTTAAGGCGGTTTTTGCCACATGTATCAGATGTCGCCGCGCGATCCATACAGACCAGACGACGAGTACGGTCATTGCGCCGTGGCTTTCGAGGTTGACGATTTCCCCGCCTTTGGCAACTTGTCCTTCTAAACCGACTGTGAAGCCCGTGCGGTTGATGACGCCCATTTTGACTACGGCGAAGAGGCCAAAGAACCAGAAGCTGAACAAGAGGTCCAGACTGCACAAATATCCGAGGCCGATGACCAGGGGTAAGACGCGCAAATAGACGGGTGGAAAGCTCTGCGCAACGGTCATGGATTTGGTGTTGATGCTGTCGAAGAGCGTGATGCGGGGTACGTTGGGAAACCAGAAGTTGATGATGTTCCACCCAATGATGCCCGCAGTCCAGGCAAAGCCAGCCCAGAAGACGGGGTCTCGGAAAATTTTGGGCAGTGCGCGTCCTTCGCCAAAGCCTTCCATGAGATCCATGGGGAAGTTGACGAGTGGATAGGTCAAGCGCTCGGCATCTGCCCATTGGCGGTGAAAAATGGAGATGACAAAAAAGCCAGCGGCCATGAAGGCGAGGACGCCAGAGAACCACCATAAGACGGAGGGTAGCCAGCCTGTCCAGGGAACGTATTCGCCCGTGTGCAGGCCAAAGTAGAAGCGGTCCATGATCCAGGGCGTGGGTTCGGGAAATGCCCAGTGGGGCAGTTCGTCTAAGAACAACTCTGCCCAGCGATTTTCTGGCGATGCAAAAAAATGGGGGGCGGGCAATGCGCCGACAAAATATCCCATCCAGCCGACGCCGGGCATCATGCCCACAATCCACATGGTGGCAAAGATGACCATCATTTCATGGCGTGAGAGTACAGATTTGGGCGAGAATCGGGCGATGAACATGTTGATTACGACCCAGATGAGGAATCCCAGGATGAGGGCAACGGGAAAACTGGATTTGACCAGCGACCCCGCATGGAGTACGATTTCGAGGACATTTTGAGAATAGGCCATCAGGCCAGCGGTGAGCAGGCCAAGGAGGATGGATCGTCCGGTGATACGCGGGGATTCGGTCGGTTGAATTTGGGGATCGGGTAGAGCCATTTTGTACTCCGTATTTAGAATGCGCTAATATACGACGCCCGAACAGAGGTGTCAAACGCATGGGGTTGTGTTTGTGAATTTGTAATATTGGGGTTATTATGGGAGGGACTGGTGACTCGTAGCTAAATCTCATATTTTCGGTTTTCTTATGGCACGCAAAGATATTCGAACCATTTCGATTTTTTGTGCGAAATGCAAATCACTGCTGTACAAATACCGCAAAGGTGGACGAGGCGGGTTGGTGAAGTGCATGGTGGAGCGGATTGCCGAGGACCATACCCGGGGGGATATGAAATGCCCAAAATGCGGGCAGGCGTTTGCGAGATTTCAGGCGTATGGTGGGCAGGCCGCGCACAAAGTTATACAGGGAAAGGTTTTTACGAGGGGAATGAGCAGGCGGTAATAAAAAAGGAGCGAGAACAAGATGGCTGAATTTGTCGCGAATTACGATGAAGATAAGGTGCCCGATTACACATTGCCCGATCCGTTGATTTTTGAAGATGGGACAAAGGTCGAAAACGCGGCTATGTGGGAAAGGCGGCGGGCAGAGATTTTGTCTTTGTTTGAGGCACAGGTGTATGGCAAGATGCCGGGTGCGGCGACGGACACGCATTTTGAGACGCGGTTTGTGAATGGGGATGCTTTGGAGGGGATTTGCAAGGAAGTTCGGGTTTTCTTTTCTACAGAGGCGGAGCCGCGAATGGATATTTTAATTTTTTTGCCAAAAGACGCCGATGGGCCAGTGCCGTTGTTTGTGGGATTGAATTTTGGGGGGAACCATACCGTTCATACCGATCCCGAAATTACATTGTCCGAGCGGTGGATGCGTTCGAAGACGGAGGGGGTTTTGGAGCATCGGGCAACGGAAGTGGCGCGCGGGACGGCTGCAAACAGGTGGCCTGTGGGGCGGATTTTTGCAAGGGGCTACGGTCTGGCTACGATTTATTGCGGCGATCTGGATCCGGATTATGACGATGGGTTTCAAAATGGCGTGCATCCGCTTTTTGATAGGCGAAATACTGGGGATGACTGGGGGGCGATTGGTGCGTGGGCGTGGGGAGTGATGAGGGCGATGGATTATTTTGAAAGCGATGAGGCGATTGATCACGCGCGGGTTGCCGTGATGGGGCATTCGCGATTGGGTAAGACCGCGCTGTGGGCTGGCGCGCAAGACGAGCGGTTTGGTCTTGTGATTTCAAATAATTCGGGTTGTGGGGGTGCTGCGCTGTCCCGCCGTTGTTTTGGCGAAACAGTGGGGCGGATTAATACCAGTTTTCCACACTGGTTTTGCGATAATTTTAAGCGGTATAATGAGCGCGAAGACGATTTGCCCGTTGACCAGCATTTGCTTATTGCTCTGATGGCGCCTCGCCCGGTTTATGTTGCGAGTGCAGAAGAAGACCGCTGGGCGGATCCCAGGGGGGAGTTTTTGGGTGCGAAACACGCCGATGCTGTTTATCGTTTGTTGGGAACAGATGGTTTGGATACTGAAGATATGCCGCGCGTTCACGAGCCGATTATGAGTCGCATTGGGTATCATATTCGCGCAGGCGGGCACGCAGTGACGGATTACGATTGGGATCGGTATATGGATTTTGCCGATAAACACTGGCAGTGAAGTTCGATTTAAAGGAGAAAGATAGTTATGACAACTCAAGTGGAACGATCTTACGCGCTTAAAGCTGTGCCGGGATTTTATTCGTCTTATTCGGGTATTCAGATTGCAGCGCAGACGTCGGATAATGCGAGTGATGAAGATTTGCAGTTTATGCAGCAACTCGGTGTAGAATGGATGATGGTCGGCGTTGACGACCAGGAGAACCAGAATGCCGATTATTACAAGGCGTTGAAAGACAGGTTTGCAAAATACGATTTGCAGATTTATCGCATTGCCAATCGCAGTGTACACAATATGCCCGAAGTGACCCTGAATTTGCCGGGGCGCGATGAGAAGGTCGAGGAATTTATTGCTTTTATTCGCAATCTGGGCGAGGCGGGTATTCCGTACAATACGTATGCACATATGGGCAATGGAATCTGGAGTTCGGGACGCACAACGCGGCGCGGAGGTATGGATGCGCGAACGCTCGATATCGAGAATGCCACAGGGCATTGGGACGGTCAAATTTTTGAAGGCGAATTGACACATGGACGGGTTTATAGCGAAGACGAGCTTTGGGAGAATTACGAATACATGATCCGCAAGGTCGCGCCTGTTGCCGAGGAATCAGGTGTTTATATCGGCATTCATCCGGATGATCCTCCGGTGTATCCTCTGGGTGGGATTCCGCGCTGTATGTTTGGCAATTTTAAGGGATACAAGCAGGCGATGGATATTGCGGATAGTCCAAATATCGGGGTTTGTTTGTGCGTGGGGTGCTGGCTCGAAGGGGGTAAGGAAGGCATGGGCGTGGATGTGATTGAAGCTATTCACTATTTTGCCAGCCGCAAGAAGTTGTTTAAGGTGCATTTTCGCAATGTTTCAAATCCGATGCCAGAGCCGTGGACAGAGACTTTGATGGACGATGGGTACCAGGATATGCATGCGGTGATGAAAGCACTGCGGGAGGTGGAATTTGACGGGGCGATTATTCCCGATCATATCCCGCAGATTCTGGGAGGTCATCGCGCGGGGGTGGCGTATTCGATTGCCTATATGCGCGCGCTGGTTCAGGCTGTGAATAACGAAGTGGGTTAGGGGTTACGGTCCACGTTTGCCTGTCGCGATGATTGTACCGGCGGGCAATAAGGTGTCAAGTCGGTTTGGCAGGTCGTCGTCTATGCTGTGCAGCCATGTCATGAGTTGCTTGCGCAGGTCGTTTTCTGCGGTTGATATGTGGGGTTGCCCACTCAGGTTTTTCATTTCGTGTGGGTCGGTTTGAAGGTCGTAAAATTCGTCGATGTCTTGCGGGTTCCACACGTATTTGTATCGTTCGTTGCGAATGGCGCGCACTTCAAAGCTATAACCGTTGTAGCGGTAGTAGGTGCCATGTGCGATTTGCGGCCAGTTTGGAGGACGGCTTTGTGTGCCGACGAGCGGGAGAAGGTTGCGCCCCTCGCGCGGTTGGTCAGAGGATGGTTCGGCGCGGATGAGAGAGAAGAGGGTTTCGCCGATGTCGAGCAATGAGACATAAGCATCTTGGGTTGCAGGCGGTGTGTTGGGCGCGCGGATGATGAGCGGGATGCGCCAGACTTCTTCGTAAAAATAAGCCCCTTTGTCAAACCGATTGTGCGCGCCTTCCATGTCGCCGTGGTCAGATGTGAAGACAACGGTCGTGGTTTCGCCGATGTCGAGGCGGTCTATGGCGTCGAGTATGCGCCCGATGGCTTCATCGACCATTGTGATGTGTGCGTGGGAATAGGCGATGACGGTTTTCCATTCTTCTTCGTCGAGGGGGGAGGTGTCCATACATCCCCACCAGGATGTCGAATGGAAATAGGGACGTCCCTCGCAGTTGTCGTTCAGGTTTGCGGGTAGTTCGACGCGCGTGCGGAGTTCTTCGGCGAGTTTGACGTATTCTTCGGGTAAGTGATGCGGAAAGTGTGGCGGTGCAGAAGATACGGTGAGAAAGAAGGGTTTGTTTTGGTGGCTCTTCGCCCATGTTTCGAGAAATTTTACGCCTTTGTTTACGGTGGGGAAGGGTTGGATAGTTTCTTTGGGTTGTGGTGAATCTCCCCAAAATGGCGCGCGTCCTTTGATGAGGTTTTGGGTTTGGTCGGCGTAGCTGGCAACTGTTTTTGCGTAGGTGTGATCATTTGTTTGTGGGTGGTATGGCTTTGAGTGTATTTCGACGTTGGGATCAAAGCCGTGTGCGCCGCGTTTTTCAGGATTGATATGTCCGAGGTGCCACTTGCCGTAGTAACCGACGTGATAGCCGAGGCGCACGGCTTCGTCAATCCAGGTTTTTTGGTGGCGTGGCATGGATTCCTGGAGGGAATAGCCGACGGATTGGTTGTCGTAAACGCCATTTTGATGCGGCCAGCGAGCCGTGAGCAGTGTGCCCCGGGCGGGTGTGCAGAGAGGGCAAGATGTGAAAGCATTTGTGAATACCGTGCCTTCAGATGACAGGCGGTCAATATTCGGCGTGGGAATGTCTGCACCGAGAAA
The DNA here is from genome assembly GCA_025400075.2 of Phenganax stokvisi. Classification (NCBI taxonomy): domain Eukaryota; kingdom Metazoa; phylum Cnidaria; class Anthozoa; order Malacalcyonacea; family Clavulariidae; genus Phenganax; species Phenganax stokvisi. Next base: position 14,600 of record JAODVQ020056178.1, read on the forward strand.
GCCAAATGCCCATGCAGGCCATTGGTCGGTGAGGATGAATAAGACGTTTTGCATGATTCGGAATCCTTGTATAAAGTTAGTGATCAGCCTTGTCTATCCGCTCCAAGCGTGTTTCTCTTTGGCCTACCGAGTCGAGGCAGGGATGCCTCTCCTACAGTCTTTACTCATCTGCTCTGCGTCCATCTGCGGATAGTTCTTTTCGGTAATAAACCGATCTTTGCGGTATTTCGCAATCTCAGATTTGCCCTTGATAGATGCACATAGAGTCACTATATTATATCACCTCTTACTCCTCCCCTGAGCTGTTTTTCCTTCCCCGCGTGTCTTTTCTGTTATCTTCACCTTCCAAACAAGGGTAGGAATATATTATGGCAACGGCAATAAAATCGCGCACTTCCAATACGACGCAACTCGATTTGCTCTCGCAACCGAGGACCAATGGGAAAGCCAATGGCAAGAGCAATGGTGCCCATAATTACGACGAGAGCAAGATCAAAACCCTTTCTTCGCTTGAGCATATTCGGTTGCGTACGGGTATGTACATTGGACGGCTCGGCTCGGGTACAGATCCCGACGACGGTATATACGTTTTGCTCAAAGAGGTGGTGGATAATGCCGTCGATGAATTTATTTCGGGTTTTGGCACAAAAATTGATGTGACTATTGACGCCAATCACGTCCGTGTGCGCGACTATGGGCGCGGCGTTCCGCTCGGCAAAATTGTCGAATGCGTTTCTGTGATCAATACCGGTGCCAAATACAACGACGATGTTTTCCAATTTAGCGTGGGCCTCAATGGCGTGGGTAGCAAAGCGGTCAACGCGCTTTCTACGGATTTTCGCGTGGTGGCCTATCGCGACGGCAGGTACGCCGAAGCCCGCTTTACGCGTGGAAAACTCATTGGCGAAAAAAAGGGGCGGACTCGGGAACCAGATGGCTCCCTTTTTGAGTTCACGCCCGATTCTGAGATTTTTGACGAATACGATTACAATTTCGAATACGTCGAGCGCCGCATGTGGAACTACGCCTGTCTCAATAGCGGTCTCACGCTCGTTTTTAACAAACAGAAATTCGTCTCCAGGCGCGGCTTGCTCGATTTTCTCAGCCGCGAGGTCGATGATTCGGCACTTTATGAACCCGCGTATTACAAGGGGCAATATCTCGAATTTGCATTTACCCATACGTCCAATTATGGGGAGAACTATTTTTCTTTTGTCAATGGGCAATACACCATTGACGGCGGTACGCATCAAAGTGCTTTTCGAGAGGGCATCTTAAAAGGCGTCAATGAGTTTTACAAGAAGAATTACAGCGGCGTGGATGTGCGGGAATCCATCAATGGTGCCGTTGCAGTCAAGCTCAAAGAACCCGTTTTTGAGTCGCAGACAAAAAACAAACTCGGCAATACCGAAGTGCGCTCGTGGATTGTTTCTGAAACGCGCAGTGCAGTGGTCGATTTTTTGCACAAGAATACCACGGCGGCGCAAAAGCTTCAGGAGAAGATCAACCACAATGAGCGCCTGCGGAGAGAACTCAACGATGTGAAGAAAAAGGCCAAAGAAGTCGCCCGCAAGGTTTCCATCAAAATCCCGCATTTCAAGGATTGTAAATATCACAAGGGCGATAAAAAACGCGGCGATGAATCTACTATTTTTATTACCGAAGGTCCATCTGCTGCCGGGTCTATGGTTGCCGCCCGCGATGTGGAGACTCAGGCTATTTTTGGTCTGAAGGGCGTGCCTCTCAATGTGTTTGGAAAAACCAAAGCCGCGATTTACAAGAATGAAGAACTCTACAATCTCATGACGGCTTTGGGCATTGAAGACAGCGTTGAGAATCTCCGTTTTAACAATGTGGTCATTGCCACGGATGCGGATTACGATGGTTTCCACATCCGCAACCTGCTGATGACCTTTTTCCTCAATTACTTTGAGGAACTCGTTACTTCTGGTCACGTCTATATTCTGGAGACGCCAATTTTTCGCGTGCGGAATAGCCGTGAGACGCGCTATTGTTATAGCGAAAAAGAACGCAATCAGGCTGTTGCCGATTTGCGAAATCCCGAGGTTACGCGCTTCAAGGGGTTGGGGGAGATTTCTCCCGGTGAGTTTGGACAGTTTATCGGAGAGGACATGCGCCTGATCAAAGTAGGCGTACGCGCGCTCGCCGAGGTTCCAACGACTCTCGAATTTTACATGGGAAAGAATACGCCCGATCGCAGAGACTATATTGTTGAGCATTTGATTTAGAGGATTGAAAAGCATCCGCAGATGAACGCAGATGAACACAGTACAACTCAAAAGGGAAAGCGATGGAGAAGACTACCATCCTAATGTCCAACATCGGACGATGTTTACGGAGGAAAAGGGCGCAGGAAGTGTTGGTCACTGAGTGACGAGAAGAAGAAGGCGTTTTTATGGGAGCAGAAAGCTGTGTCCAGTGAAACAAATAAGAGACTCTATGAACAAGAAAGAGAGGATTTGTGGAGACGTGAGCTATCAGCTTCCGAAAATCTTGACAAGACCATCATCTTTACCTCATTGCCAATGCTGGGAATATCACTTGTGTTTCTCAAAGATATCGTTCCCGAAAACCAAATAGTCTATGCATGGATTTTAGTTATTTCTTGGATTTCGTTTGTTGCTGCAATTCTGTGTGTATTTTGTTCTTACTGGTCCTGTATGTGGGCAGCAGACAAATTAGACTCACAGATAAGGGAATACTATTTGAAAGAAGGCGAAAAACCTGTTTCTCGATATGATCAGGCAACAAGAGTTCTAACTTACTGTTCCTCTGGATTTTATCTTGTTGCCATAATTTTCACTCTTGTATTCGTTTTTTTCAATCTTCCATAAGGAAAATTTTATGGCTAAATCCCGCAGAGAAAACACAGCGCAAAAACAGCCTAACCGAGAAGGAGTAAATCCTCGGTCCAAACGTGTAATTAGAGTTGGTCAAGCAGCTCGGATGCGTCCAGTAGCTGAGCGGGAAGAAGTAATGCCAGGAATTATGACTCCAGAGACCGGAAGTTCGATACAAGGACCTACAATGCGTATAGAGCCTGACCAGGGAACTGTGCCACCTGATAAACCATTACTCACCCCAAAGGAGGAGCCTTCTGATCAATAGGCAAAACTTGGGGGTGCATAGCACAGTTCTCAATTACCGAAAGAATAAAGAACATGAAACGCGATTATGAACAGCATGCACGATCTTAACTAATTAGCTCGATTGCCAAGCCAGTACGATCACCCTTCACACTTTTTTAGAAATCTGGCCTTTCAGCAGTTATGGTTACAGGAAACTGGAGAGAAAGATGGAATATAGCGCTCTGGCCGCTTAAATCTGTTCACTCTATTGAATGAAAGGAAGCGAAAGCAGTGTCAAAAAATAAGATCTCTGATGTGGCTACGAGACTAAAAAAAGAGAAGATCAGTTTGGAGACTCTTATTGCTGAGGAAGCGGCTCAACTTGCAAAATCTTATGATGTGTTGGTTTTGCCTGAGAATCTGGATACGATAACAGACAGGTATTTGGAGCCACAAGATTCTGAAGTGATTGCTGAACGGTTAAAAGCACATCCAAACATAAAATGTGGAGATGCTTTTGATTTAGGTATTGATTACACACATATCCAGAGACACGGTGACGAACTTTGGGTGGGGACTATTTGGATATTGGACAAGGTTGTTTTGCCTTTTGTGATCAATGTTGTTTCTTCTCTGCTTAAAAATCGCCCTTCAAAGTTTCCGCAATCTAAGAAAAAAATGCATGCCGAAGTGAGATATTACGAATCTGGAAAACTAAAAAAAATTGCTATTCAAGGGGAAGATGCAGAAGCATGCATAAAAGCATTAAAAACGATCTACGAGTCTTCAGAACAAGAAGGTGGACAATGAAACTCAAACAGGAAGCCCCAAGACATCCCATCATCAAAGAGATGATGCAAATGGCCAGGACATGGGAAACGTTCGTCCCAACTAACAAGAAATATCGGAGAAAGAAGATATTAGATCATGCGATCCGCAGGTGTGACGCTTTCTTTGCAAAGAGCGATGATGATACAAAACCCATCGCGGATTTGGGTAAACAGTTTATTATGGGATTAAAATATACGGATGACATGATAGAGGATAGAAGTTACGTAATGAAAATGCTTGAACAATTTTCTGAGTTAGATGAAGAAGAAAAAGATAGATGGGTAAAAGAGACCAATAAAGAAAATCTGATTAAAATTGAACAAGTATGG
>JAODVQ020056287.1:0-18843 GCA_025400075.2 Phenganax stokvisi
GCAAAATGAGCACAAAGTTGGCTTCAATTCCCCCCCCTGACTTAGCGTTCCAGATGTATTTACATTTCACTGCACTCCACACGTCCGCCATGTTTGGTTGCTAAAACAAGTCAAATGCGCAACTCATCTGGGAACTATAGAACATACTTGTATTTGATTGGTTGTTAAGCGAAATACTGTAATCTAATTGGCTAATCTCTTTTAGAATACCAAGCTTGTTTCCTTTCTTGATTTCTTCTTCTCTTTCATTTGCTTCTTCGAGGAGTCTTGTCTTGTTTTGTTGATTGTTTCGTTGTGCTTTTGTTGTTGCCGTGTATTTCTGGATGTTTCAGCAACAGTGAGGAACAAACTTAGCGAAGAATACATTTAAATACGTGTATTCGGTGTGCTTCAAAGTTTTCAATCTGAAGTTGCTCTCCAGAGGGACATGGCATTGTGTTGTCCTTTAGATGTTCGTTTTTGTAGTGTAGTTCTTTTCTTTCTCTTAGGCGGTTTCTTTCCTTTTCAGTCCCATGCCCAACGTGTTTGTAAATGTAATGTAGTTATGATTCATGTTCCTTCCTAGTTTATTGTTTTGATGTTTGTGTGCCTCATGGTTTTTGCTAATGATGAAATATAAGGCGAATATGATTCCGCCGTGAAATCACATACACTTGAACTGAAGCAAAAACTAGAAGCAGTTATGTTATAAATTAAGCTTTATGTAGTACCTCTCTCCCAACTTATGCCCTAAGAAGTCTAAAAACAGTCTGGCATTAGACAGAGTAAAGTAGGGTGCATTGCCAGTCATTGGTTAAAAAACATTGCCAAACTGTTCTGTGAACCCATTCTTTCTCAATTAAAGGTCAGATAGCATTAATGTTTTTTGACTTCTTATAAAAAACATGTTGTGGTTTCAGCTTTTTGAACATTTATAACCAAGCTTTTTCTTTCTCAAGTAACGGTCTGAGAGTATATGACCCCAGAAAACAATGCATGAGGCTGATAAATATCACAAAAAAAAACTATATTTCAAATAGGGTCAAGGCAGACAGCTCTTACCACACTTTGCAATGTTTGTAATATTTACAATAGTTCAATACATTTAAGAGGCAACACTATAGGTTGTAATATACACTATAGGTTGTTTACTATATGTAAATATATGAATGCATTTCCAAACTGGAGAACTTTCAAAGCTGGCTGCGGTGTAATATATAAAAGTCAAATTCCTCTATATATTCATTCATTATATTTTCGTAGGACGAGTGCTACCATTTTGAAGTTTAGGCAATTATCGCAAACTTCCCATACAGAAAGACCGCTGAAATAACTAGAGTTGCTCCGACAACAAATTGTACATTTAGCTGAAAACTGAAGAAAAACACAGAGAAAAAACATGAGATAATAATAGCAAGCGAAGTTGCAAATCCTTTTAAAATATTGTCAGCATATTTGACCACGACTGCAACCAAGAGACCACCAAATGCTTGGTTACACACAACAAACCACACTAGACCAGTATATCCTGTAAAGAACCCACTTTCCTGGACTTTTTCACCATCTTTGAACCACATTCCTACCAGACCAATTATGATACCATACATGCCTAGTTGCACATTTCTTAACCACACTGAACTTTTACTGCCCTTTAAAATTTTCTCAAAGTAAACACCTAAATTGAACAGAAGAAAATCAGAAGTCATCCAAGTTAAACTCACCATAATGATCCAAGATATCGTGAAATAACTTGTCTAAAGACTTTATTCCACAACTTTATTTAAGTTCATAACTAACCAGCAAATCCAGAACACAATGTCGAAGCAATGACAGCCAGAAGTCCAACCACTTGGTACTGCTGTCTAGCAACAGCTGGTGAATCAGTAGGTTTAGCCTGCAGTTTGCCATTCTGTAATTGTACAACAGCAACACCAACAAACAACATGAATAATGCAAACCATTGGCCTTTCTGTAGAGTCTTGTTCAGCATAAGAACTGAAAACAATGCTGTTGTGAGGATTTTTAGTTGATACGTAACCTATTGGGCGGTAAAATAAGAGAGAAAAATTTATAAATCCATTGACTAATAATACACATCAGTGTGTCCTATTTATTATTTATTGTACTCATCTAATAACAGGTGATTTTACTTGTAAAGATGACATTCTTGCACCTAAAATTGTCATATACCTGAAATGTAGCGGCATCAAGATTTGAAATTGCAACGTACTGCAAGTTATTCTGCAAAGTGTATATCAAAGCAGGAACACTAAGTTTCAGTGTATCAACAGCATTTCCAATGATTGCTTGATACAAAAATCGTGCCCACTTCATAATATTTCCTTTATGCTCAACAAGAATAATCAACAATGATGCAACCAACTTAAACGCCTCAGCCATAACGACGGCAGTTGTAGCAAAATAGAGTGGTCCTTCGATAGTTCTTGAGTATCTGATTGTCAAGATTAGACTTGCATTTTGTAGCGTAAGGATTATTAAACTCATTGACTTCATATTAAAAATTCCACTAGAGCCTAAAATACAGAGTAATACAAAAGTTATTCTACTCTGTCTAACATGCGGTTATTTCATTAATCAACAAGAGACCCAAGGTTGCATCTTAATGGTATATAAAACCATCTGACAATGTATCTTGTTAGCCATTTTGAATACCAAATGCACTCCAGTGCAGACAATTCTAATTGCAAGAAGCAACCCTTGCTTTGTAACAAGTTGGCTGTTAAGAAAATGCATACTGTTGTCTGATCCTGTCAAAAAAGTTTGAACAGTTCAGTTATGTGTTAGATTTATGAACACAATATGTTAACAACACTAACTGATTTCAAAGAGTGTCAAAATTGAGACTGACAGTAGTGTGTGAAAAAAATTCTCAAGACCAAACGTTTTTGCCTTAGCAACGTAAACCATTAGTTTCGCTGGAACAAAGGTCACTTTGTCCTCCTGCAACAACGTTTTTAACATATTATTTTAATATGTCATTTCAATTTCGAATATACACTTATCAAATACTTTCGCAAAAACCCACTAAAATATTTCTAAAAAAGCAAAGTACATTTTATACACACACATGTTTAGCTACGTACAGTGGGGGTTCATAAAGGTATAAAGATATATATTTTTATGTCTTTTTTTCTCGCTCTAAATTTTATCAAAACAGCCTACCTGAACCGCTAGTACTGTTCGAGTCAAGTTCAGGTTTTTTTCGCTCCATTGTGCTAGGTGTTTCAAGCGAAAATTCGTTTTTTACGCTGGAGAAATACCTTTGTCTTGGGAGAAAATGATTATCCACATGCCCTGCTGGCATTATTGTTTGTATTTCAATCGCTGCACCCGCTGGACCAGATTGCGCAATTTCTGAGTCCGCAACACAAACAAACCTGAGTTCAAAAAACGTAAAATGCACTTCTTGTTTGTAAACAAAGGGAGATCTTGATGATATAATAGTTACTGGATTTTAGTGCTGAAGTAAAAGTGAAAAGGCTGTCTTTTACTCATAATATGAGGTTAAAAAAGGTTTTAAAATTTAAACGTTTGATATTGGTAAACTTGATTTTATTTCAATCTTCCTTGTAAAAATTAGGCAATGAAACAATACAGAGGCACAAACTTATGCTAAAATAAATCTTTTGAAGTCTAGAAAATTCCACTGCAGTTTTCAAAGAGAGAGTGTTCCGCGCGTACGTCAGTTCATGTCCACGTGTACACCTCATCTTCATTACGCGGAATCCAAGATGGCGATTTGAGAGCACGTGCGTTTTAAATACTCAAGTTTTGAATAGTTTTGAACAAGTGCTATTCAGTATTTTTGAAATGGAAGAAGTAGGTCTGTATTCGAACCTTCGAAATACTGATATTCCTTTAGAAAACCGCATTGAACTTTCTCGTACATTTCTGAGCAGCAAGCAGTGTCTTTTACCGAATAAAAATCAAGTTATAGTCGACTGGCTGTTTCAAGAATTGAGTTGGCTAAGCAGTCGCGGCTCACGAGGGAGAAAATCCGTTAAAGATGGGTTTGAAACCAAGGAACAAGAAGTAGAAATATGGAAAATGCTCAGTGAACTTTTAGCTGATCCAGCAAGCGAAGAAATTGTGTTACGTCAAAAAATTGTGCCACTTTTGTTCGACGAGTTAAACGGAATCAAAAATCTCTTTGTTGGAGAATGCTATGCAGAAAATGAGAAGATGGTGGAAGAGAAAGTCTTGTATGTACTATTGTGTTTTCAAGCAATAGCAGAGAATTCAAATATGTCTTTGACATTTTTTAACAAGTTAGAAAATCTTGAAAAATGTTTGAAAGGGATTTTGACCTGCCTTTTAAGCATGCTGTTGGAATCAAACAAGGTCTCCGGCGATTCTTTAGCAGAACTGTATTACCTTACTGGTGTAGTGTTACAACAGTATCATATTGCTCAACAACAACAAGTCAACCAACAAAAAGTTTTCACTAATCTTTGTGAGAAGTTACTGCCACTTTTATTACTGGTACGGTCTGCTGTGAAAGATGTTGTGCTTCCCACCCTCAAGGACCTAGGCAGAGATGGAATTTCAATTTGTTCTACAATTGATGCTGTACTTGTAACTGGTTTATTCTGCAAAGATTTTGTGTCAAATTACAACCCAAGCAGTATGCCCCAAGAGGAGGCGGAGCCTAGCTCAAAAAGACAGAAGTTGATGAATCCTTTTAACCAGTTATTTGATGCTTTGAAAAACTTTGCAAGTGGTAGTAAAGAAGGGATAGTTTTGGAAGGGATTAGAGTTGGATCTGACATGATATACAAGACCACCTCTGCAAGCTTACCTTTTCTCCTTGAGAATTTCCTCAAAGCAACAGAAGGCGATGAGAAGCTAGACAGAGCAAACAAGTTTAGTTTCTTTATTGATCTTTATAACAGTATAGCCTCTGCTGATTTAGTTAATGAAATCCCAGAAGCTCCCAAAGTTGACGTTGTGAATAAAATGCTGAAACTAATCGTTGAATATGATGTGTACCAGATTGCCGAGGATAATGTTAATAATGGAGAAATATTTAAGTGGCTAGTAAAACTGATGAAAGATGACTTGCTTCCTCCAAGCTTTATTGATGCTGAAAGACTAAAAGGTCTCAATATCATCCTGAAACTCAACCATAAAATCATGGAACAATCATTGGAAGCTGTCTTAGCGAAATGCTTTGCAAAGTCCAAGGAAGGATCTGAAGATATTGAAAAAGCAAAGGTTGACTTGTTGTGCAACATTCTGGAAACATATAACAAGTTGCAACAGCTAGATCATCTGGTCAGATGTTTGCTGAAAGTCTTTAATTGTTTGGGAAGCAAACTTGGTACAATCCCAATGGATGTCTTGACTAAACTGTCCACATCTTTTCAGCATTGTTCTTTCAACCAAAGCTTGAGTATACTAACCTTCTTCCAAAATGGGATGAAAGAAAAGCTTCTGTCATTGCAGCAAGATGGAAAGGCTGATGTGTCTATGGAACAAATTTGCATTCTTTTTGTAACGCTTCTTCTTCATTCTTCATATGATGCAGCTGACACACATGGCCTCAATGAAAAGAAAGCAGCCAGCCTGATGGATCTTGTTACAGATATCAAATTGTCCACAATTACACCTCTCGTTGAAGCTTTTCCTAAATGTGGAAAATCTTCTCAAAAACATGTTGGCTTCTCAACTTTGTATTTTGTCTATGGGTTGAATAGTTTAGTTTTGTTTCTACACCAACATGACATTGTTCCAACGTCAGAAGATCACTTTGTCAAAATGCTCTGGGATTCAAAAGTCAAAGCTTTCATGTGGGATGAGACTTGGAAAATGTTGAAAATTTTGAGGAAGGATGTACGTCTGAAGTTCTGCATGGATCTACTTGCTATTCAACGGTTGCGATGCTTGCTACTGAAAGCCAACCCTGATCATGATGAGTTTAACCAGTTGATAAACAGTGTGTACAATACCCAAGACCTTCAGGCACTTGAGAATGTTTCTTCCACTTCATGGAACCTTGACCCTACTTGTGTAAACAGTGTCAACCATCTTGTTGCTCATTGGTATCTGATAGCCCAGTACGCTCCACTGTTTATTCCATATTGCGACGACAACCAATTACAAACCTTTGCTAGATTTATGATTGAAACTCTGGTCATTCAAGAGGATGACATCCCAGCCGCCAATTTGGTAACCATCCATCAAATTTCAGAAAGCATGTTGAGCCATAGTGAATTGTTGTCGTTGTCATTAGTTCAAACAGCAGTTGTAAAACAGTTTTGGAAGTTACTGGGGAAATATATGAGCCAAATTGCTGGTGACAAGCTGGCCTGCGTTTTTGCTTCGGAAGCGTCGGAAGATCAACATGCTGAAGAGCAGGATCTTGGTCAGGACGAAACTTGCCAATCAGATGAAGTTAGTAGACAGCACAAGAAGATAGATATGAATAAAGTTAGTCCACTCGCTCATGCAATTGCTGATGTTATGAAGGAGCCTATGAAGGATGCAAAGAAAGGTTTGACTAAAAGAAGTAGAGAAGACTTGAGCATGGTGGCTTGTCTCTTGAATATTTTGCAACGTTTAAAGTGTCATCAGTTCGTTCCAAAGAATCAAGTTCGTTGTATCCTTGGTTTACTGGCTTGTGATGTTCTGTTGGGCAAAGCCTCTCTAGCTAAAACAAGTGATGAATCGTTGGCAATACAGCTATCTTGTCGTAAAATCGTGGCATCTTTGCTTCAAGGAATACTTCATCATCACGAATTCTCCACCTGGCGAGTCGTTGATATGGCATCCCTTTTGCATTGGCTTCATCACAGTCAAGTCAGCCTCATCGTGAACAAGGACTCATCATTTTTGCATGCTTCCAACAAACTTATAAGACTTGCTGTGATTCTTTGTCTTAAATCTCCAAGTCAGACAAGTCTTCTAGCTATTGTTGATTTCAGTCTGGAACTTGTCACGACATTAACAAATTCAGCCAAGAGCTCAAGCCAAGAAAATGTGCGATGTGCCGATGTACTTTTCATGCTTGTCTTTGCTTGTACTGAATTTTTGGAACAGAAAGGAAAGAGTGGTTCATCACTGAAGGCAGCATGTGCTCTGATTTCTCATGCAGTGGTTAGTTTGGCAAGTTTTATGAAAGTTGCATTAGAAGAGGATTCTAGTCTTCACCATCATGTCCAGCTGCAGAGGGTGGTCATGAAACTCAGTGGAATCCTGACACGAGCATTGAGATTCTTCCCCCAAACGGAGGTATCCGAGAATAAGGATCTTGCTGATGGCTTCGAAAGGTGGAAGCACATTGTTTCTATCTTGGTGATGAAAGCTGTGTCAAAGATAGATGAAGAGAGTTTGTCTGGTGAAATAACATCTGCTGATGAAATTATGACTGTCATTAGAGTTTTAGAAAATGTGTTCAAAGGTTCTCCAGAGCATTGTGCCTCTCTATCGGACGAGCTACGTACTCAAATACTTAGAAAGTGTTTGGCAATCCTGAGAAAGTTTGGATACCCTTTTAAAAGCGGTGCTAAGGTTGCACAAGGACGGAAGGAACTTGAAGAAGCCATTTTAAATCTACTTGTGGGCTTACTGGAGGAAGACCAGGGAAAGAACTTTGCCGCAGTGATAGAAGGCGTCATTGAATGGAGTACTGAAACAAGTGAAGGACTTCTGACCGGTTTATCGATGTTAAAAGAGTTGCTTGCTGTGAAAGTAGTAAAGGAAAGTAGGAAACGACTTCGTTCAATTTTGGCAAAGATTATGGTGACATTGTTAAGCAGAGCAGCAATGAATGTCGAGGTTTTCTGTGTTGTTCTAGAAACGGTTGCGGCTGTCGTAACGCTAGGCAGTGGAGTGTTTTACCCTCAAGATTTAGCCTTGGTTTTCCAAGCGTTGGCAATCCAGGTTGGTGAAACGAACGAGTTCTTCTTTCGTATTTTCATGGCTAAGTTCACCATATTGAGTTGGACTTTGTTTTACTATTCGGAGTATGTGTATGGTGCTGTTCACGTGTTTGTATCTTGTGTGAAGGAGTTGCTGCAGAGTCTCCTTATTCAAGCTGGAAAGTCACAGGAGGCATCAATCCTGTCCAGTTGTGCCCAGAAGATGACTCGTCTGTATCAGGAGATGACGTCCCACAAAGATGTTCTGTCCAAGTACTCCATATATTTCCTTGCTGACTGTGTCCACGTGATATCCATGCAGGGTGCCTCCGCGATCATTCGTCATGTGCTCGTGCAAGGTGTCCATTTTTTGTTTGATATATGCAACGACGATGAAATTACGAAGCTTCACGTTTATCTGCCGAGCAATGAACGAGAGCTCTTCCGAACTTTGAAGGAGGACTACATGAAACATCATAAGTTCAAGGGAAATGCATAACCTAAGAAAATAAAGCGTTTCATAATTCAGTATGAGACCAAGGATTGCATATTATGTAATGTGAATAAGAGAGGCGTTACTGATGTAACAACGTTGCTGCTTTAACTTACCACTCGGCCTCTTACTTGATATTGCTGGAAGAATTAACTCAATTATTTATTTACCTTGATCGTATTAACATAATTATTAAACTTTTTGTGTTAAATTTGTACTACTCTATTTAGAAATAAGTCTTTCCTGTAAAAATATCTTTCTTTTCACAAATAAGCACGCACTTCTAGGTGTTCGCCAGCGCAAGTTAAATGTCTGCACATGCCACAGTGCGAAATGCAGTAGTGCAAATTCCAGCGTGCCAATTGCATAAATACAAACACTTTCCTGTACTGTTCTGAAGTAAAATATACCAACTATCAGGTTAAAAAATGCTTGGGCGGCTCTGTTGACCTCGCTGAAGAGGAGCGTTCTCAAAATCGTGATCCATAAGCTTTGTGCAATCCTGGCGAGAGTACATCAACTTTTGCGCAATTTGCGCCAAACTCAACGGCAAGTTGCCCAAATTATGTCAATTTTTGGCATTTATGCCTATTAGCAGTGCCCAATTGCGTGACGCAGATCCAAATTTTTGTTTCCCCCAATTATGTGTGGGACACATAAACTGCATCAGACGTCTGTGACTGTGTAATCGTTAGGTAGGTTTTGATAGGTCTCTTGCCACAGTGATGGTGTGTACACAGAAGCCGAAGACGACATCCGCTGACCAAGATCAACGTCATCAGTAAAGACGAGCTCGGTCAATAGATCTTCTGCGATTCTGTTCAACTCCACGTCAGAGACATCGAAAGCCTCGGAGATCTCGCGTTGTACAGCTTGAATAAAAGGATCATCAGCACTAAGAGAGAATGCTTCACCTCCCTCGAGGCCAACCATAGTGTCACTCTTGCTTCGTCTTCTCTTCTGAATCGGTGATTGGTTAGTTCGGTCTCCAACCAATTTATCGTCGGGTAAACTGGCACTAGGCTTCAGATCGGGATGCGAACTTAATCGCTTAAGTGAAAGTACAGTATTTTCTGGTTCGTGAACGCTCTCTTCCGCAGCACCCTCATCGGAAGACATCGCTTTTGCTTCGTCATCTGTCGGCTCTTCGGGGGGAGGCGAAGGTATTTCAATGATAGGTTCGGTCTAAAGTGTAAAATTTCAATGAGCTGATGCGTAGGTTCTTGTTTCTTGGCCTCCAGCGCAGGCGTTCTTTATGGCGAGCGTATTGTAGCATTGCTAGCGTCCCCTAACTTTCACAAATATTTCCTTTGTCTTGAATAAGAAGTAGATTTCTATGTACACAATTCCCAAATTCCCAGCTAACTTCATCTTTGTTTGATGTCAAAGTAGTGAAGTAGTTCAGCGTTCGTATACATTCAAGTACTAGAGAGCACAAAATTAAACAATTGTAGTCATTCTAGTATGTCATAGCTACAGTACGCTTGCCACAATGATCGTCTGCGCAGAAGGCTACTTCTTCGGTTATATCTTCATGTTACAGTCACAAATTGGTTACGATTACTGGTTGGGATGAATACCAATTAATGGTTGGGAATTCAGGTTGGTACCAGAATTCGTGCGTGTAACATGATGATATCCCACGAGTTTCTTGGACATGTGGTAACCTTCTGCGAGGGAGGGTATATTGATGAGATAGGGGAAGGGTGTGTTGATGAGATAAGGTGTGTGTATTAAAGGTGTCGAGGGGTGAATTAGTGGATTGGGGGAAAGGAAGCTCTGCATAACAAGGGAGTGTAAGTGGCTTGAGGAGGGGGTGGGTACTCGTGACGCGACAGTATGTGAATCAGCAGCTTGGGGAAAGGTGTGTTGGTGACCCAGGGGAGGGGAGGGGATGTAGATATTTACAAGAGGGCGTGGGTATTTTAGTGGTTAGGATATGCTTTCAGGGTTTTCTAAAACTGCTGAATGAAAAATACAAATAGCCATACGTAGTTAGCTTTATCATTGTCCATGAAGACATGTTTTAGAAAACTTGGCAAGTATGGACGCTTCCTTACCGGTCCTCGTTCCTCCAACGGAATTTCAAAAGACGAGATTCTCTTCTCCATGTCTGCCTCAGTACTTCGACGCTTAAATATGGCGGACAGACGGAATGACACAGCACGTCGCCGCGATGGACTTCTGAGAAGAAAAAAAGATTGGTATGTAGCACGACAAGCTATCATCCATTATGAGATGTTTTAAGGCCTCGTTCACGGAGTAATTTTTTCAAGCAAACTTGTATAGTAACATTAACACAAGAAAAGTTGCATGAACCTTTCGGACGTGTAACAAAGCCTTTACGATCCTATCGCTTTGATACAAGAAAATTAATGTAGAATCTAGGCGCGCATGTAAAATTTGTTTTACAAAAAAAGAGACAATACTATAAAATAAAGAACTAAGGTTACAGAATTGACATACCGCTTCTCCCCACCGGGAGGCGCTCCTCCCGCCTCACTGTCGGAATGTCGTCGGCCTTTCTTCGTCCTTTCTTTTATAACTGGATCAATCTCCTAAACAAATCGTAGATATATAAAAGTTGTCTTGTTATGAACCCAACAGGCTCTCCTCTTCTGCTAATGACTATTTTTCAACCCAGAACGTATCACTTTAACGAGTAAAATTCGTGTTGTGTTGGCTAGAGTGAAATAATTAACTTGGGGGGACAGAGGAAAGTGCATTCAAAAGTTACCCCAGGTTTCTTTTCCTCGATATTATGATTTACATCTTTGACGTCATCTTCCCTTTCTTCTTCAATCTTGCCTGACATTGCTCGACGTATTCTCGGCGCCAGTCCCTGAATACTGCGCAGCCCGGCCTAGAAAGAAAAGAGACAACAGCATCTCAGTTAATCAAGTATAGCATTTAGCCAAATATTTATACCAGAACACTATTTAGTCTGACAAGCCTGACGGAAGTTTTAGTATATAAACCGAAAAGATTAGTTTTTCCACTTTTCTGTTTTTCCACTTTTTCCACTGTTTTTCCACTTTTTCCAAAGATTAGTTTTTCCACAAAGTCAACACTTCTACTGCATGTTTAACACTATGCCTGACCGCATATACAGCGTTTTGAATAACTTCTACAGATAGATCAAAAGGACTTCGAGTTTGCATCAAATCTCCAAATCATATTTCCAATAAAAATGTTTGAAACCTTTAAGGTCTTTTTGAGCAAGATAAGCCTAAACAGAGAACGGTACACTATACTTTATGAATACCTGTAGGGCATATGCTTTGTCCTCCTGGCTGGCTTTGCGAGCTACCGATTTCTTTCTTGCTTTAAAACGTCGGAAATAGTCTTGGATAAGATACGTTGCGTAGAACTTGCCTACAGTCACACCATCATCGTCTAAAAGACAATCATTTACATGTATTGTAAGTATTGTACATTGTATATAGTATAACGTTTATATTATCTAAGAATCTATGTGCAAGCTAGGCATTCAAACTTTTGGACAATGCTATATTATAACCATTACATATTAAAGATTAAAAATATCCAGTTTGCAAAATTTTGTTCAAGTTACAAGCTTCACAAGCAACTGGAATAAACGAAAAAGGCCCGTTTACACGGGCGAGCAGTTGAACTTCAAAAAATAACGTAGAAAGAAATAGGAATATTTCAACGTACCTTCAGCTTTTGGTACAATCTTGTCCAATAGTTCTTCGCTGGTTCGAGGCCAGATTCTCATGAGAATGGCTCGCAGTTGTTCATTTGCACCGTCTAAGGTAAGCTTACCTACGGGAAATTTTTTTTCTGGTTACAACTTGAGGTTCGATCTATTTTGATCATAGAAAGGCTACTTTCACTGGAGCCGTCTCACCCGTCCGAACAAAGTGTGTATTCTCACGCATGCACTGTAATACATTGATATAGTGACAGCGCACGTTCAAAGAAATGCACGCAGGCAACTCATCTTACCTTCAGGCCGTTTAATATGCAATGCAGTACGTATTAAACCAAATAAAGTTCCACTGAAGTCCACCGTTCCATCCCGATTCAAAGGCATATCCATGCAAACCAGACGCTGAATTCAAGAAAATAGTGAGATAATGGGTGTGTTTCGCGTTAAGCATAATTGCACGACAGCAGATCATGTTAAACTTGCAATTGTTATGAAGAAATCATGTTGACAAAAGTGATCAAGATTTTATGAATCATTCCATAGGAAATTTCTTTTACTGAGATAGTTTCATAAGAAGCTCAATTGTGTTTTAGTCTTATAGAACGAGTAATGGAAGAGGTCATGTACAGATAGATAGATGGCAACTCTGCCCTCTAAAATACTTACTCGGCAAGCATCCCTTTGAGGACAAAATTCACCAAAACCAAGAGGTGGTTCAATTTGTTTCAACATAGTGACAATATCAACATGCTTAACACGACCTCTATAATAGTAAAATAAAAACAAAACTACCCTCACAAGTGAAACTAAATTTCTATACTTTACAATAACTTACTTGGCTTCCGGATCGTACTCGGCCCATACTCGGACATACTCGTCAAGATGATGTGGACCAAGGATAGACCAATCACGTGTCAGGTAATCAAAGTTATCCATGATGACTGCCACGAATAGATTGATAATCTAAATGCAAGAGTTTGTCTTAGAATTTCACTGTTAAACTTCAGGACAGAAAATAATAAGAGATTTTCAGTTTAAAAATACGCGCGCGAATATGGCTGTGAGGACATTTTATTCCAATCTTTTCCAAAATAACTTAAAAGTTCTGCTTTACTTTCGTTCAACTGCGTTTGAGAAATATTACACCAAAAACAAGACGACAGTATTGCACTTGTAGCCAACTGCAGAGCTATCCGCAATAGCTAAGCCACAATTCCTCTTGTTGATACTTTAGCCATTGTAAAGCTCGTGCGCGTGACTATAACTGTACAAGACAAATAATTTATTAAATGAAAGAAAAAGCTACTCACCAAAAAAGAGCACATCATATAAAAAGCAACGAAGTAGATGTAGGCAAAGAAACTTCCACAGTCCTCAGTAGTTGACTCTGATCGGGGGTCACATTTAGCACTTGTACATGACATCATTATCTGTTGCCAGTTTTCACCCGTAGCTGATCTGAAGGAAATATAAGAAAAGTTGAACTATGGAGCAAATTTTGAACTAGACGAAAAAAGTAGCATCTATCATCCGAAAGAGCATCTTAAATTTAGTAAAACTAAGAAGTTTGGCTGCGAATTATTAAAATATGCGGAAAATATAGCCCTGCGAAGTTTGCTAGTTTTGTATATTTTCGTATTACATGCGGAAATTGCTACCATTTTCGGCTCAAAAGTGGTAGTAATTTTCGCACGTAACGCAGGGACTATATTTTCCACATTATGGAACATTTTGCAATCACACTTTGTAATTTAACTAAAGTTAAGATGCTCTTTCCAGCTGTGATGATTGATTCGCCTAAATCAATTACTTCAGTCAATAAGGCAAAGTGTCCATTACCTGAACAAAACTAAGATCGCTTGAGGAAAGGTTTGAAAATTATTGTGCACTGTTATTGCTGTGTCATCATTCAACTCGATTTTGCCAAACAACTAGAAAAGTGTCAAATACTAGGTCATCTTTAAAAAGTTTCAGGGCTGCAAATGTTAGCTAGAGGCAAAATATTACTCTCCTTACTTGCATTCCAACAACGGCAAATATAAAGAAAGTCATGAGAATAAGTAGACCAACATACGGTAAGGCCTTAATAGAAGGGAAAGAGTGTCAGACACCTCAAAGAAACGATGATAACGATTCAAGCACATTTCAAAGTAAACCTGAAATGATTTAATGAAAGTCCAAAGAAGCTGCCTTATTCCTGCGCCTTGGTTTAACAACTTCACAAGACGAAGTGCTCGGAACAGTCGGAAGAAACTAAGACTAAACGTCGTATCCTCTCCACTCTGAAAGACAGAATAAAAGATAGATCATCAGTTGAAGTCATGCATATGGCCGCCAAGGATAAGCTGTTCGTCCTACATACGAGCTAGTGAACTTGTCAACGTGGCGGCCTGTATGGAGGTTAAAGAGTTAAATACCGTAGATTATGACTCATGTTGTACCTTCATCTCTGATACAGTAATGTCGATAATACTTCCGACGACAACCACAAAATCAAAAATGTTCCAGCGGTCAAGAAAATAGTTCTATTGAGAAAAAACCCCGATAAAACAACGTTATTCCACAATTGTGTGGCAGTGCACTCAAACTTTGTAATTTTATTCTGAGATTCTTGCCAGTTCACTCATATTGTACCTTTGGTTGAAAAGCAATCAGTTTCAGAATACATTCAAGCAAGAAAACAGCTGTGAAGCCAATGTTGAAGCCATCCAGAACACGAGTGTAAATAATTGGCTCTTCATAATGCTAGAAAAAATCGTAAAACAGTGATAGAAAATCGTACCTCAATGTACTGGCTATCACTCGACGAGACTTGCAAAATATTCATCGACCTGAGTAGGTCCCACAACACCACCAATCCCAACCCTCACCTGCATAGCTAATACCACAGTATTTAATGTGATGAAAGCGAAAATCATGTATTCAAAAGCTCGCGACGTCACGACTCGCCATATATGTAACTGTACAATATTACTGGGTCGATAAAGACGTATTGGCTTGGCATTGAGCGCAAACTCTATGCACTTTCGTTGATTCTTGTCGAGTTCACAGCCTCGAAATTCTTCTTCGCCTTCCTGTTGGAAAGTAACGATGACAAAACCGACGAAAATATTCACCATGAAGAATGCAATGATGACGATGTAGATGACGTAATAGATGCCAACGAGTGGTCTGTTGTTGAGGACTGGACCGAGCCCGGGAGAAGTAGAGTCGATAGAGTTATGAAGAATGCTGAAAAAATGAAAATGTTGCTTACAGTGACTAATTTTCAACAAAATCTTGGAGTCGTGGCTTTTCTATTAATGCTACAACCATGTCAAAAGAAACAACGCTACTAAGACTAACAATCCCTTCCTTAAAGGACGCCTGCGACGCAGGCTACAAGTACCTTGGCCAACCTTCAAACGTCATGACCACAACCAATGTGAGCATGGCTTGGGGCACATTATCAAACGTAAACACACTTTTTTTCCATTCACGGTCTATCACCTGTAAAAAATAAACTGTAGTCAATTTCGGCATATCTATGCTTCAAGAGTTTATGCAGTTCACAGCAAAACCGGACTAACGAATATTTCGGGCTTTTTGTTTCAAACTACCAACTTACAGAGATCTTTTCATCAGTTTCTTCAATAAATTGCCCTCTGAAAAAATATAGACAAATTAATTACACTTATTTGAAGTAAAAACAAACTTTTAAACAAAAAAAGGAGAGCACTGATAAGTTTTAAGCAGGCGTTTCGTATGGCTGCATTTTTTTTTAACCAAAAAACAGTGGAGTGACTTTGAAAATTCAATTTTCCCGCCAAACATAGCGTTCCAGTGTTACATTTAGTCCAGAAACGTATGAGTTCGGAATCATAAGTTCACTTACTGGCATTCGTCTTCTGTGTGCTTTGAAGCGTCAGTACAATAATAAAATGTTCCCTACAATTCAAATTTATCAACCACATTTTTGTATAGTTCATTTTGAAACAGTGAAACTATATAGTAATAAAATAATGGCGCACACAATTGAAAAATCACCTTGAAAAGTTGAACACCAATCACTGCGAACAGGAATTGAAATAAGATAGTAACAAGCATGATATTCCCAATAGATTTCACTGCCATTAGCATGCATTGTACCACGTGCTGAAATTTGAAAATAGGTTAAAACGGCGGTTTAGAGAGCCCTAGAGCAAATTATCAGAAAATGTCAGTTACAGAGCTATTACAAATCAATGCGGTACTAACTTTAAGGCCTTTTGCTCGATTGATTGCTCTTAATGGTCTAAGAACCCTCAACACCCTGAATATTTTCACCACAGAGAACTGAGATCGACTGGAAGAAAAAATAGCTATTCAAGTACTATAAATAAGTTTACAATGCATGTACTTTGCGATGTACAGAAGGTCCTTTATCTAATAAGCATGAGAATAAAATGATGATTACAGTGAGACGCTTACGTAAACACAATAGCCAAGATGGAGACAGCAACAACTAACATGTCAAGGAGGTTAAAACTACTGCGACAAAACGATCCTTTGTGGAGAATAAAACCATACGAGACAATCTGAAACACAAGAAGATAGTGCATGCCAATTCGCTTAAAAGGAACATTTTTCCATTTCATTAGAGAAAAGCTACTTACTTTTAAAAAGATTTCTACGGTGAAGACAGCAGTGAAGAAATAGTCAAAGTATTTCAAAACCTGTTTAAAAAATTATCGTGAGATTTGTGTGTCCTCGTATACGTAAATGAAGAATCAAGAGAGAACGACTCTCACTGGTTCTCAAAAGGCCCGTTTACACGAGCGATTTTCGCTGCGATTTTTCTCCTTTCAGCGCATGCGATCAAGTAGGTTGACTGGCGAGTGCATTAGCAAATTTGTTGGACCAAGTATATTCGCCAGTTATCTACTCTATCACATCGTTCAGTAGACAAAATATCGCAGGAAAACTCGCCCGAGTAAATGGGCCTTAAGACACACAGTTTAGAACTGATAGAACTGTTTAGAACTGATAAAACTGTTTAGAACTATCAGTTCTAGAACTGATAGAACTGTTTAGAACTGATAAAACTATCTATAATATATCATCTCACCTCATTTCTAGCGGAGTGAACTCTAACCGGATCTTCAGCCGCTAACAAAGCACTGCTGATTAAAATACACGCCAGTATGAAATTCACTGTGTGCGAATATGTCACAAATTTGTAACACGC
Organism: Phenganax stokvisi; assembly: GCA_025400075.2. Taxonomy (NCBI): domain Eukaryota; kingdom Metazoa; phylum Cnidaria; class Anthozoa; order Malacalcyonacea; family Clavulariidae; genus Phenganax; species Phenganax stokvisi. Next base: position 17,232 of record JAODVQ020056287.1, read on the forward strand.
AACTCGAAACCTGTAATACAGAAATACTAAGTCTATATTAAGGTCAGGGATTGTACATATTTATAATAATTGAATCAATTAAACAATTAGTAATACATTTCCTTGCATTGGTAGACAAATAAATGGGCTGGCAGCCAAGAGGAAACCTACGACTTTCGGCCGGGTGGTTGACAAACTCTTGTCACATCCGAAAGTTAAGTCCATGCACGCTAAATATCGAACTCATAAGGCGCTTATTCTAGCGACAGCGCCACCGAAGCCTCAAAACCACATTTGTATGGAGGGACTCGATCTCCAAGCTTTGACCTCGATAAAAGCATTTGAAAAGGAAATCGCATTTCACGCTCTGTTCTCTTACCTGTTAGTACCAGAGAACAGAAACATGGAAGTTTCAAGAGGCATCGGATCAGTTTCTTCCACAATAAAGACATCTCGTTTTGGAATGATATGCGAGTTCGCTTGTCCTGCGTGAAAACCAACGAAACTCGTCAGAAAGTACAAGATAAACAAACGTAAAGTTATCCAAAAGAGAAGTTTTTTACTATCAATAACAAAATCTCTACATTCAGTGACTCACTTCCCTCCATATCTTGAAGTTCCATGTTGGATTTCTCAAGCTCCATATTTGACTTTTTCAGTTCTATGTTTGACTTTCTTAGTTCCAAATTCGATTTTCGAAGACTATGTTTTGATCCCGACAGCCGATCCTAAAGGTTACATTTAGCCACAATATAGTTTTTTTTGTTTTGGTGAATAAAAAGTTTGTGAAATGCTCTTACTGGATCGGGATGCGTAAGGCCATTTTGTTTGTTTTCCATTGGAGATGAAGCGTCATTTCCAACTTTAAAGCTGAAGGAAAAACATGGTGTCAAGAACGAATAAGCTCCCGTTGAAATGCTACAAAATTTTAGACGGAAGAGCAAGTCTTTCTTGATAAGTTTCTTTTTTGTATGCACGACAAGAAGTCACTAAAACTTTCGTTCAACATTAAACTCTTTGCTGTTTCAACAATTTACAACAATTAGCAACTGATCGCGACACTTTTAATTCAAAAGAGACGCGTGGTTGCGACAACTCTGATTTGCACTGGTGACGGTCCGGGCCAACGGACTGAAAGCTTCGCATGAATAAATTTACGTGGTGTTTCCGCAAAGTCTTACAGTAGATTGAAAAGCACCGCGGAAAACATTCAAAACATTTAATTTTACAAGTTATCTACTAACGTGTTTCCATTTGAGTCGCGCAAAGACGAATGGGATTCAACCGTTTTCTTTTTCAATAATTTTCGTTTTCTCTTTTCCTTGCGAACTCGTTTTTGCTCGTGTTCAATCCGAGTCATATTCTCAGCGTCTGCCAAATTATCAACAGCAATGGCGAGAAACACGTTGAGTAAAATGTCTTGACGTTGTTAAGGAATATAATATGTTGTTGTGGGACATTCTCAGGAGAATGAATGTTTAAAGGCCTATTTACACTATCAAACTTTCTGTGATCAAAGTAGGAATTTTTTACACGGAAATTCAACGTTCTGAAAAATTTGTAACAAATATCAGAGTAAAGTAGTTCAGTGTTGAGCACTGTATTAGTTCCGTTAAATATTTTTAGCAAATCC